>WNNJ02000648.1:0-52184 GCA_012934845.2 Pomphorhynchus laevis | reverse complement strand
TATATAATATTTTTATAATATTATATATATAAAATATATTTATATTTATTTATAATATTTTAATTATAATTTTAAATTTCATGTATTTTATTAAATATTTTATTTATATTCAGCTATATTATTTAAATATACTGTTTTTATAATTATATTTCCAATAATGTTTTTATATTAAAGGTACGTTCTGAAATTATAATATTTTAAACATTTAAAATTAGTAATGAAAATGTTTAAATCTAAACAAAAAGGAAGAGCATAACGCTGATGATTACATGGAGTTATACTTATAAGTAGATGGGCCTTTTACACCTCATCTTGAAAATAAATTCGCAAAAATCATTTTAGCGTCTTAACAATTAAAATATTTGGAAAACCTTCTTTCAATAATTCGTTATTTTAACTTCATGCTCCTACTTTACACAAGCTCTCAACAAAACTCTTTCAGAAAAAACAATTTCAGTAAAATTATTTCAAAAAAGCAGTTTCAGAAAAGGTTATTGGGCAATTAGGTCAAACTTAGCGGGGCAAACTTTGCACAACTAGACAAGTGCATAGCTGTATCTTCAAAATACTCATATATTCGGTTTATATTCCATAAAGGGTATATATTCGAAATACGTAAAACGCGTGCTAAGAACTTCAAATACAATACAATTTTTTCTTAACAATAACGTAGTAATTAAAAGGATGAAATATTTCATCTTTTATGCTTCTGATGTGCAAATAATTAATACAATATTTTTTAATTTTGCTTAAGCCGGGAGACAGGAAGTCATAATTAATCACGTAATAATTTTAATAATTATTTATTAAATCATTTCATAATATTTAGAATAAAATATAGTAATTATAATTAAATATCAAATAATTTAAAAGTATAATTATTACATATAAAAATTAGATCTCAACATAAATTATTATAATTCGAATATTAGTAAGTAAATAGTAAAATATTAGTCAGAAAATAGTATATGAATATGTAATAATATTGGTTAAATATAATATTATTATTTAATATAATATAAATATATATATAAAATAATATATAAATATATATTATATAATATAATTATTTATTAAATATAATATATTAAATAATGAAATTTTAAGAATTGCAACAATATGTAATGATATAGTCTTCAAAATCATTTAAATAATTTAATAGATACATATTTTAAACTAGTTACTATAAAAATAACATCAAGCAGAAAATAGTAAAATATAAAAATCAACTAAATACTATTAAAAATAAATATAAATTCTTAATTGGAAAGATTTTTTGTATGGATAATAAAAAATATACTTTGTATTAGAATAATACAATAATATAATAATTATGCACCGTAAAATAATTTCTAAATTATAATAGAATAAATTATAATAGAATAGTTAGATAAACTAATATTATTAGTTTATTAGGTTACTATAAAAATAACATCAAGCAAAAAATAGTAAAATATATAAATCAACACAATAATATAAAGAATAAATTTAAACTCTTAAGCGGCCAAATTTTTATGGATGGATAATAAATAATATACTTTGTATTAGAATAAGATACTAGATAGTTATTTCAGAGGAAATACATCATTAGCATGTATTTGGCCCCGCTGCTATGTTGGGTAGAGGAGTTAGGGGCCGAAACCTGATAGCATAGCAGTTCCTCCTGATGACCTCTAATTCTTATTCTGATACAACGTCTGTTATTTATTAGTCAATTCATAAAAATGACGTTTATTTTAAATTTCAATTTTTTATTTTAACTTGATTTAAATTATAGAAAATCTTAAAAACAATTATTAATTTTATTATTTAATTATTAAATTTTGATTTAGCATTATTATGTTTTGTTTATTTTATAATTATATTAAATACGTAGACTCAGTTAGCTGATTTTATTTATCGAATTATGACTCATTAAAAAACCTTATATGATCGGAGGAAATCCGTGACAATAAAAGAAAACATGCAAAGTGTTTCTAATTTTGATTTATAAAATTATTTAATTTATACGCAATTTTAATTAAATTCACCTTTATATTTGTGCATGCTTTTTGAATTTTCATTAATTGATTTCACATTTAGACTCATTAACTTTTATAATTTACGAGAAGTACATTGTCGTAGTCTTCTAATCTACTTGGTAAAAACGCTTTACTTCGTAATAGATATATAATAATTTCAATTTTGGATCAACGAAATAGGAAATAAATTTATTATTTTTTAAATTCCAATATGTTTTATAATGATGATAGTAGAAACTAGCGAAAGATAAATAATTAGTTGTTCTTAGTTTATTCTGATTTAAAATTAGAATTCAAAAGGTTGAATTAAAGTCATTTATTCCAAGAGATATTTAAGAATTCAATGCAAACAAAATCCGAGACGATGTGTGAACCCTCTACAACAAGTTTACTGTCACATGTAGAGTAAACCTTTTGGAATCTAGCTTAATTGTTGTGACCATGTCTCAGATTTAATTCACAATTGTGTATATGCACGAACTATTTTTAAGTTTGTGGCATTAAAAGTGTACATTCACATTTCCGTAAGGCAAGTTCTAAAATAACAGTCAAAAAACTAATTTTCATTTGCATAAAGACTTGGACTTTTGGTTTGCCACGTGATATTGGGATATAAAACAATTTCAAAATCAAATTATTCACAACTGAGGATAAAATCTGAATTACAAACTATTTGTTTCCTAATCATTGACCATGTCGGAACCATTGACCACGAGGGCAGTGTTTCTGACCTCATGAAATATATACATATTACCACGTATATTTCAATGTATGTATCTTCGATCGTCTGCTGTGCAATAAGTAACATCCAATTTCATAAAAAGGAAGCTAACTTCATTCTTTATTTAGTCATACTTTTGTTTTTGATTCGGCCTCGAATATTTTTATTGAATATAAATGGTACACTGAACTGATCCGTTAAGATCCTAAAATATATTCCTAGAAGGTGATGATATTTCGATTTCAATGCTTTTACTACAGTGAGTGCTTATTTTTCGACAGAAGAATAGTTGTGTGTGGATGACTGCAATGTCCTTGAGGAGAGCGCGACTGCCTGGCCGTCTTTCAAAAAAATGCATCAATTATGTGATCAAAAAGTCGGTTTTTTTCGTTAAAGATATTTTGGGATCGATTGTTGCTAGCACTCCTGCGATTACGCCGTCACATTGTGATTTGCCCTATTAGCTTCATGATTTAAGGATTTTCTTTCGATTAGCAGATGCAATCATTTAGAGTAGGCATTTACACAATGAGAGTAATATGCAAGCATGACTGCTAGCCTTTTTAGTTCGGATTGAGGGGCCTTGGTAAGATCGGGATCTGGTCGCAATGTATTTCTTTTGATTACATAACCAAGTATGCTAATCTGATTGATGCAGTGTTGGCACTTGTCTGGGTTCAGCATAATATTGTATTTTCGGATGAAATCAAGCAAGTTATTTAGAGTTTTGTTAGGATCAGTAACATTATGTCTGCAGACGACAAGGTCGTCGAGATATGCAAGCGTCTCTAAGATTTTCTTTATGAATTACTTGATCGATCACACTTTGGATGACGGCGGGAGCTTTTATACCAGACTGAATGAAACGCGCTCAAATTGAAAGAGACATCCGTCTGCTTCAAATACGGTATATGGTCGATTTGATATATGTAATTCAAGCTGATGGTAAGCCGATTGAAAACCAACTTTACTTACTATTGAATAATGCATGGCTTTTTCAACAAGTGAATCGATTTGGCACAGAGGGTATGCATCTGCATACCTTCAGTGTACTCGATTCGGTAAATTTGATAATCGTCAATTGCAAGTATTAGCTTGCCACTGTTGTTAATGGCGAGCTAACCTTCGTTCTTCATGGTTGTTTCAATAATTCCCTAATGGAGCATTCTCGACATTTCAGGCTTAATAAAGCTCATATAATGAGATACAAATTAGAATGATTTTTCGGCGATTAGATAACAAACGCTGATAAAAGCGTTCCGCAAATGCCTCATCATCAGAAAAAGCAAATGCTTGTTGAATGCGAGACACAGGAAATTTTTTTGTAAAAAACTTTTTAATAATAAAGATTTTCGTAACAAAATCATACAAGGGTTAAATGTCAGTTAATTAAATGTCAGTTAATAAAAGAGAAAAGCAAAAATCAGAACTGCGTGAGAGCGTTCTTCTCATGCAGACTGATTAAGTCCTCCAACATCATGGCCTCAGGTCCAGTGGGATCTGAGCCATCCAGCCAATCCAACACGCCGCACTTCGACTGAACCACCCGGGGTCTTTCACCCCCAAAGAGTCCAATCGAGGCGGGTTTATGCTGGGTTATCGAGATACGGAGAGCTTGAGAAACCTTAGCCTTTGCTCTGGGGACGTCGTCTAGAGAAGAAGACTAATCCTGAGATAGCACAAGTGCCCCAGATGCGCACCTGAGTTCTCCCTTTCAATGACATGCTGGGCCCGTTTCAGAGCCCATATAGCTCTCTTCAGAAAAAACTCTGTTTTACGTTTGTTCGAACGTAAGTGCATAAACATGAATATCCGAAATTCAATAGGCTTACGCATTCGTTGTGCCGCTTCTAGTGTTATACCGTTTCGACCGCATTTGAGTTTCGACGTTTCGAGTGGTTACTTTTAACGTTTCAACGTTTCGAGTTGATATACTGTCGTATATCAAATGATTTCAAACCAGATATGCGTTCTCTACACGCATGTTTCAATGTTCATAAGCTTTGACGTCAGCAAAGCTGATGAGGAATTCGTATTAGTGAGGAATTCGTATATTGATTCGTATATTGAATTCGTATACCAAGTGCGCGATGGCAAAATCTTACTCGTCGAAACCGAATATGTGCCAATACAAGTATGGTACGATATGATTGACCAGTACATCCACTTTGTTTCGTCACCAAAATCACTTACTTTCGACAGAAATTTGGTACAGCGGTTTCCAGTGAATCCAACAAGTATTTCATTCGGGCGTATTTGAAAGGGTAGCGAAAAGCTCCAGTTTGAGTAGCTTATCCATCGAACGGTATCCTATCTATAAAAGTAAAATAATGAAAACACACGAAGCAAGTAAATGAAAATTCTACTATGGAATTAATACTGAAAAAGTGTTTTATACCTCTATTGATTTCGATTGCCATACAATATAAGTGTGTTTTATTACTTTATCCACTATAGAACAGTGACTTGTAATAATTGTTTCTAAACTTAAATCACTATGTTCATAAGTATTTTCTAGAATTAATACTGAAATAGAGTTTTATACCAGTCTTAATTTCGATTACTTTACAATATTTTTTGAAGTGTGCTTTAAAAAAGCACACTTTTTTTAAAGATACACTTTTTGAAGTGTTTCTGAGTCAACTAAACTAGGTGGCGACACCGAAAAAGCAACGTTAAAAATTATGACTTAAAAGTTACATGTACTAAACCAGATTAGAAAAATACGTAAGTACTAATGATTTTAATTTTAGATCTTTTAAATGTTACAGAAAAAATTGTATAGTTTGTGATGTTATAAATAATAATTGTATTGTAAGTTTCAATGTTCATAAGCTTTGACGTCAGCAAAGCTGATTAGTGAGAATTCGTATACGACAAACAAATGTTATTCATTAAATATTAGTAATAATTGTAACTGCAATACCGCAGGTGTAGTGTATCTAATACAACGCACATGTGGATTGCAATATATAGGAAAAACATATCAAATGTTAAAAACTAGGTTTAGGCAACACATATATAATATACAGCATAATAGTCAAACTGTATTTCATAAACATATGAGATTAATTGGACATGATATTAAAAACTGTAAATTATTTATTTTAGAACATATTATCGAAGAAAACATATCAATATTAAATCAAAAACTATTAGAAAAAGAAGATTTTTGGATTAAAACGCTTAATTCCATGTACCCATTAGGATTGAATGACGTGGTACAAGGAATTGGCAGAAGTAGTATAATACATAATAAACAACTATATTATAATAATCCACAAGCCAGGAAGTCATGGCGATAAAAGGAATAAGAAAAATAGAGTTAAAATATTAAAAAAGATATGTATATAAATGAACAATTAGAAATATTGAAACAACTTTTAAGAGATAATAAGCTAAAAGATGTTTATGTAAATATAAGAAGTTTTTCTAAAGGATATCATATGTTCAATAAATCAAAAATTAATTAACGACTATGATAAATTAAGTTGTATAATAGACAGTTATTGTAATGTAAAATACTATAATCGGACAATAAATGTTAATAATAACAATAGAAAATATACATTAACCATAAACTTCATTAATAAATGTATAGATAACATAAATATAGCCGGACTTTTAAATAATTCTAAAAGTAAAGAAATAATAGGGTCAGATTTAAGTAAATATATTCCTAAAATAAGGTATAAACTCCTAACACCATTAGGACGAAAAATTTGTAATTATAATAAAGAATTAAAATCAATATGTAACGATAATATTATAAGCACAATGGAAACAGAATGCAATTGTAAAAGTCTTAGTTTTGATAAAATAAATGAACATATATGTACCCATAATCTAGAATTAATTGAAAATTGTGAATTAAGAAAGTTGCTATCAAAAGGGCATAAATATAGATTAAATAATAACGATATAAATAAAATTTACAATTTTTATATAATGACTTAAATTCTTACTTTAGCAAGCTGATTAATAGTGAAAGCTCGAATATATCTAAGATAAACATTTGGAAAGATTATATATTTGATAAAATTAAAAATAAAATGAAAATAACAAACAATTACAAAAGGAAAGATAAAATTAATAAAGATATGTGAACTTACTAAATTAAAGGATAACTATATAATAACAACTATTGATAAAGCTAGTAATAACTTTGTCTTCATATGCAAAAAGCTTTATTATGATATACTAATAAAAGAGGTTAATTCTAATGATTTAAATGTAAATCCAGCATATGAACGTAGTGAGTTGAGTTTAGAAACAATTATTACAAGTCACTGTTCTATAATGGATAAAAAGGGTATAAAGGTTGAATTAGATAATAAAACTATACCTATATTATATTGGAATCCAAAATTACATAAAAATCCAATAAAACCTAGGTTCATATGTAGTGCGTTTAAATGTACATTAAAACCACTTTCTGTCTATATGAATAAAATACTTAAAGTAATTAAAGCACATTTTAAAAAATATTGCAAGGTAATCGAAATTAATACTGGTATAAAACACTATTTCAGTATTAATTCTACAAAAGAATTTTTAGAACAGACAAAAGGAATAAATTTTCAAAATATAAATACATACGATTTTAGTACGCTTTATACAAATCTAGATTTAGTAGATATTAAAGAAGCGTTAGTAAAATTAATTAACCTTATATTCGGAAAAAGATATACATATATATGTTATAATAATTATAACGCCTATCTAACAAAAATTAAACCATCAAATAAATATAAATATATGGATAAAATTGAATTAATAGAATCCTTAAATATTTTGATAAATCAAAATTATTAAAAAGTAGGGACATCTATATTTAGACAAGTAAAAGGTGTTCCAATGGGTGGTAATAGTAGCCCAATTATAGCTGACTTGTTTTTAAGCTTTATAGAATATGAATTTGTTCATAACTGTGTAAAAACTAAATCTAAACAATATAAATATATGAAATATATGTTTCGATACATTGATGATATATGTGTATTTAATTATAATAATTTTTATTCAATTAGTGAGCACATTTATCCAGAAAGCCTTATTCTTAACAAAACCAATATTAATGATAAAGAAGGTGTATATCTAGATATGAACATTAAATTAACATTAACTAAAACTACTATTAATTTATATCGTAAAGATGACATATTTAAATTTACAAGAAACATATTTTTGCATGAGCATTCATGCATACTATATAATATAAAATATAATACATTAAATAATGAAATTTTAAGAATTGCAACAATATGTAATGATATTGGCTTTCTTCAAAATCATTTAAATAATTTAATAGATACATATTTTAAACTAGGTTACTATAAAAATAACATCAAGCAGAAAATAGTAAAATATATAAATCAACACAATAATATAAAGAATAAATTTAAACTCTTAAGTGGCAAATTTTTATGGATGGATAATAAATAATATACTTTGTATTAGAATAAGATACTAGATAGTTTTATCAGAGGAAATACATCATCAGCATGTATTTAGCCCCGCTGCTATGTTGGGTAGAGGAGTTAGGGTCCGAAACCTGATAGCATAGCAGTTCCTCCTGATGACCTCTAATTCTTATTCTGATACAACGTCTGTTACTTATTAGTCAATTTATAAAAATGACGTTTATTTTAAATTTCCATTTTTTATTTTAACTTGATTTAAATTATAGAAAATTTAAAAACAATTATTTATTTTATTATTTAATTATTAAATTTTGATTTAGCATTATTATGTTTTGTTTATTTTATAATTATATTAAATACGTAGACTTAGTTAGCTGATTTGATTAATTACTTTAAGCATTTTATTCATATAAACAGAGATTGGTTTTAATGTACATTTAAAAGCACTACATATAAACCTAGGTTTTATTGGATTTTTATGTAATTTTGGATTCCAATATAATATAGATATAGTTTTATTATCTGATTCAACCTTTATACCCTTTTTATCCATTATAGAACAGTGACTTGTAATAATTGTTTCTAAACTCAACTCACTACGTTCATATGTTGTGTTTATATTTAAATCATTATAATTAACTTCTTTCATCAGTATATCAAATAAAGCTTATTGCATATGAAGACAAAGTTATTACTAGCTTTATCAATGGTTGTTATTATATAGTTATCCTTTAATTTAGTAAGTTCACATATCTTTATTAATTTTATCTTTCCTTTTGTAATTGTTTGTTATTTTCATTTTATTTTTAATTTTATCAAATATATAATCTTTCCAAATGTTTATCTTAGATACATTCGAGCTTTCACTATTAATCAGCTTACTAAAGTAATCATTTAAGTTATTATACAACAAATTGTAAATTTATTTTTAATTGTTGACGGTGTGCCGCCTCATTGCAATAAAGAAAAATAAGTGCGGTTTCCGCCCTATAGGCGTATGTGAAGTATCTCGAAGGATCATTTGCAAAGCAATTCTGGATATCACGAGACCTGACTTGCATCGAACCGCTGGCATAGTGCAGCTAGCTGGATCACAAAGAGCCGGAATCGAATATGCAATACGGTCCATAAGAAACACATATAAAGAAAGTAATGATAATTGTGTCCTAGCGATAGACGCGTCAAATGCGTTTAATTCGATCAACAGAGAAGTTGCTTTGCATAACATTGAATATATATTGTCCCTCTATGACAACGGCACTAAGGAATATGTACATGCAACCATCTCAATTATGCCTTGGAGGTGACAGTTTGTTCTCCAGTGAGGGATTCACTCAAGAAGATCTGTTCGCTATGGCTGCATTTTCAATGGCTTCGATGCCCCTTTTTGCCGAAATAAGTAAAGCGGTTCCGAACGTACTGCAGCGATGGTACGCTGATGACTCAAATTTTGTTGGAGGGTACGAAGATTTGACCAGAGTCTATGATATACTATTACACAAGGGACTGTTTTATGGTTATAATGTAAATGTTACTAAAACGCAAATACTCTCACATAAGAACATCACTAGTGTTCGGGGAATAATGCATAATGTCAATCACACAACAACCGGAATCCATATTTTGGGTGTGTCGATTGGTACTGATCAATACGTTGATGAAGCGATCGAGAGTAAGTGTTCAACTTGGAATTCGTACGTAGACCGTTTGACTGAGGTGGCACGCATTGATCCACATGTGTCTTATGCAAATATGACAAAATCTTTACAATTTAAATGGATTCATATTTTCAGGACGGTCTTGTGTAGCGCACCTCAACTGAATACACTTTAAGAAAATATATTCGTTAATTTATTACCCAAACTGTCAGGCATCAATATCGATGAAGTCGGGAAAGTAATTGCGACAACACCAATTCGAATGGGTGGTCTTGTAATCCTGGACCCATGTTCAGAGTGTCAATTGGAATTTGAATGTTCCGAAGTTCTCTGTAGAACTTACAAAACGTGTATTTATGTTGGAACATTGGCAGAGTTACAGCAGGCAACGCTACATAATATTTCGAATCATATAGAAGGCTTTTATTGTAATAGATTGGAAGACAAACTCACGGAGCTAGATATCACTACACACAATGCAATCCTACATGCTTCAATGCCAGGGGTGTCCACGTGGCTGAGTGCATTGTCACTTGCCAATGAAAAGTTTCATCTAAGTCGAAATGAATGTATTGATGCCTTGAGTGCTCGATATGGATGGTGTTCTCAAAACACCATGCAGACTCAATGTGCATGTGGGACTGTTTTTTCGACTGCACACGCCTTATCTTGTAAAAAGGGAGGTATGACCATGATTCGACATGATGCTATTAGAGATATACTAGCAGATGAAATCAATGTAATATGTCACGGTGTATCAACTGAACCAGTATTGAATGTTGTTACTGACGTGATGATCTTTGATAATGAATCCACATCGAGAAAATGCGATGCATGTTTAGACGTTGCGTGTTCTGGATTAAAAGATGAACGATTCGAGCGTACGTTCCTGGACGTAAACATATTTTCACCTTTTGCTCAGTCGAACATCAATAGAGCCCCGCTATCTTCCTTCGCATACAATGAAACTCGCAAGCGTTCAAAATACGAAGAACGAGTAACTCTAATTGAACATGGAATTTTCGTCCCAGCTATTTTCTCTACTTCCGGTGGAATCGGCAAAGCGTCCATGTAACTCCTCCAGCTTGTCGCGGTCAAACAGGCTCAGCATAATCGTCAGCCTTATTCATACAATCTCAGCCATTTGAAGAGGCGAATTGGCTTTTCCATAGAACGTGCTGCAGAAGTCTTAGGTCTTTGAAAAACAAGATGGTGTATGACGATAATAGCGTTTACTCGGCAATGAAACGTGTCTGAATTGATGACTGAAATATTCATGGGCCCATTTGCGGAAACCCATATTTGTGCTTATTTTTTTGTAAAAATAATAGTTTTAGTAATAATCAATTTATATAATTGATTATTAATAATCAATCATTTTATCTTTCCTTTTATAATTGTTTGTTATTTTCATTTTATTTTTAATTTTATCAAATATATAATCTTTCCAAATGTTTATCTTAGATATATTCGAGCTTTCACTATTAATCAGCTTACTAAAGTAATCATTTAAGTTATTATATAACGAATTGTAAATTTTATTTTTGTCGTTGTTATTATTTAATCAATTTATTTAATAATTATTTTTATTTTTATTCTTATTTAATTTATATTTATACCCTTTGATAGCATTTTCATCAAGAAATCAAATTTATAGATTTCTATCAAGAAAAAGTAGAAAGTGTTTGTATTTTGTATCGTTTTAAATTTTGAAATTGTAAATTTACAGATCAATTACGTAAATTAAATGCATAAAATACGACTCTGGAGAATTTTAAATTCTTCCAGATGAAAATTATCATGAAATCAAATTTAAAGATTTCTATCAAGAAAGAGTAGAATGTGGCAGTAAATTTGGTAGAAAAAGTAGAATGTGGACGTATTTTCTAACCTTTAAAAATCGAAATTCCGAATGTATTGATGAATGTATAAAATAAATTAAATGAATTTATTGATGAATGCAGATGAAATGCATACAATACGACCTTGGATAATTTAAATTCTTTCCGTAATAAAATTATCGAGAAATTATATTTAAAATTATATTTAAAGATTTGCTCCCGAAAGATAGAATGTGATATTATTTTCTAACTTATAAAAAGTCGAAATTGCAAATTTCTTGATGAATGTAGGCAAATTAAATGCATGCAATACGACTTTAGATAATTTCAATTTCTTCCAGATCCAAATCATCAATTAAATAAATTTAAAGATTTGTTATCAAAAACAATGAAATTGAAAAAATTGTAATATCATTAAGAAAGTTTTGTATAATCCGAAAGTTTTATTTGAATTGAATTTGTAACTCAATGGTTATGTAGTAACTGTCTGATAGAAACAAAATATTACGATTTAAGCTTGATCTTTATAGTAAAAATATTCACAAATAATAATCAGTATCATTTGTGTTTCTGAGATGGCTGTTAAATTCTCTTACAAGAGATTGTAATTCAATCATGTGCTTATACTTCAATATCTCAATAGATCTTTGTGTTCTCATATTGATTGAAACTATTTTGCTGTCATTGAAAACACTTTGCGTCAACGAACTGATTCGATTAATATCATGCAAATATTTCTGTAAAACTAAGTTTATTTCATTTAAATGAATCATATTCAAACTTTCCACGGCTTTTGTAAAGTTCTTACTATGGTCGTGACTTATTGTCGTTACCCAATGGGTTCCAACCCTTCGATAATTTACCAAACAGTTCTTACCCACGAATATGCCTTCATCGTCGTCGTTACAATCATCAGTTTGAGCAGTGTCAATTTTGTTTACACATCGAGCACTATCTGAACACGATTGTGTCAACATTAGTAATCGATCACCGCAATGATTTGGTGATGTGATGATATTCTTGTTATTCAATACACACGAAAATGACCTCTTTAAAGGTATATAGGGGGTTCTAAATTGTTCCGGAATACATAAAAGCCGATAAAGTGCATCTGATGATAGGTAAATTATTCGGTTGTATAAAAGTGAATGCTTCTGCAAATCATTGGACTTTTTGGCATGCTTATGTGATTTCAGAGAATTCACCTTTTTTGCTGTATTTATTGGTAGTTCACTTGTTACTTGTAATGATGTAGCTAATGATAAGTCGATCAGTTTACCTTCTTCCAATTTACATTTGCAGTCAAGGCTCATGTTACTTGTTTGATGATAGAAAGCAGCCGTCGCAGCCGGTTTGTAAGCAATTATTTGCATTATTTCCATTTAATTTATTAATTATTTGTTAAACATAAACAATAAATGGCCTTCTCGGTTGCGACTACTTTTCCATTATACGAATATGCATATTGTCTACAACTTGTGTTTTTCTTATTTTCGACGTTTTACTTTTCAAATTGACACACAAAAGAAAAAAATTTCAATTGCGCTCTGAATATCGACAAATACTGAAAATATAGTACCACGAGAAAGTTTTTTAATGATTGATTTATTACTCTGAAAGGCAACACGTATCCGGTCAATGTGATTTATTAGTAAGGTAGAAGTTGATAGATGAAAAATGATTACTTGTGGAAAATAATAAAAGATGAACGAATATGTGATAAATTTTGCAGCACATGGGAAATCTGCATTTCTGCGTGAGGCGCTTCGTGTGTAATTTCTAAGACAAAATGAGAAAACAAGCATGATGTTGATTTTGTCTTACTCTATTTGCTTCCATTTTGCTTTTATCTTTTCTGAACAGGCATATGTTTAAGTGATCACGAACTATGCTCAACACTGCATATTGTTTGCTTCCTAGTAAAATAAAAATATCGGTTTTTGCTACGCGTTTTCGACAGCACCAAAAAGAAAGAAACAAACTTCCCATAAAGAAAGTTTCTGCTTTAAAGCTCGTTAACAAAATAGTTAAAAGTTTATTTTAATTAGAACTTTTACTTTCTTAAAACTATTGGAAAGTATAAAAATTTTAAATTATAATTTAATTTATTTAATTATTATTGTTTGATATAATTTAACATAGACAAATTACAAAACTTTTAGAAAGAGCTATAAAATTGAAAGAGCTTAAAAATTTTAAATCCATGATTTGCAGTGTCCTAATAATTACCGTCAAAAATATGTTCCATGTCATAATGTGCAAAGATATTAAAGAAACACAAAAATTTTGTACACATAAATTCAAAAATTTAAATACACAATTTAAATTTTAAATAAAATTTTAATTTTGTTTTAAATACAAAATAAAATCATATTTCTAAGAGATTTCGAATTTTAATATTTAATATTTATAAAAATTTATTAATATTCATTTCAAATTTTTATATTTATTAAATATTTATAATTATTTATATATTATAAAATATAATTAAAAAATATTTATTTAATCATTTAATTATAAGTTATTAAATTAAAATCCTGTTCTGTATCAAAAGTTATTAAATTACACATTATTAATTTAAATATCCACAATAAAAATGTTGCATTAAAAATTTCACCGAATTAAAAGTAGCTATTAAATAAAGTTTTAGATTTTTTATTTAGGAAATTGATTCAGTAAAGAAAAAGAAAAATATACAATATTTGTATTTTGATTGAAAGAGCTTAAAAATTTTAAATCCATGATTTGCAGTGTCCTAATAATTACCGTCAAAAATATGTTCCATGTCATAATATGCAAAGATATTATGATTGTAACGATATCAAAATATGATGTAAATACAATTTTGCTGTGTCGTGCATCAAAGCTTGAATGTGCACGAATTTTATGTTAAAATATACTTTAGCTTAGATATAAATAAACCTGAAAATCAATCAGTAAATTTTTAAACTTTAACTTTATAAATTCTTCAATATTTTAAAAATTTATCTACAATTGTTAAAAATACGTTTATTTAAGCTTAAAATGTCAAATATTTTTGTAAAGATTGAATTAAAAAATAAAATAAAATTCGCTTATTTTTTATCCACTTCTGCCACCATCATTATAATGACCATCATTATAATGATGGTCGACAGCGGTCGAGAGTAAGTATAGATAAATATAAGAGATGTATTCCTCTCTACAAATGTTAAATAGCGTTTATTTATACTTTAACTGTCAAATATTTTTGTAAATATTGAATAAAAAAATAAAATAGAATTCGCTTATATTTCATTTACTTCTGTCACGATCATTATAATGATGTTGTCGACAGCGGTCGAGAGTAAATATAGATAAATATAGGAGATGTATTCCTCGCTGAAGTGAATTCTCTCTTTATATCGCAATCAAATTTTAAACAAATCACACTCTCTCTATTTTGTAACAATTAGTTCAAACTGTATGAGAGCATTCAAGCTGCTTAACAACTATTTATACTGTAAATTAGGTTGAATAGCGTGCTATTGCGCAACAGCTGATTTTACAAGCTAGAAATGCTACGTGCTTCTTCCGTATTTTATCGTTTCTCATTACTTTCCATTTCAGCTATTCAGATAAAATTTAATTTTTACTTTCTTTAAACTATTCGCAAAGTATGAAAATTATCTGTATGATCGGCTTTTTAGCGCTTACCGTCGTTGCATCGAAGGATGAAGCGGCTGAACAGTTTAAAAAAATTCATGATAGCAAACATATAATGCACGATATCGAAGAAGTTATGGAGAAACCGAAGGCTAGACTAACAAGGGACGAAGAAGATTACTATTTCTTTATTCTACATGATTACAATAAAGATAATTTGCTGGATGGTGTCGAACTACTTAAAGGATATATGCACGAACGTAGGTGATTTTTTACTTTTACTTTATATGAGTTTTGATATTTGAAACTTCGCGTCGATGATATTTATAGGCTTTAAATCCGTTATTTATAAACGACGTAGTTTATTTGCTTATGTGACATTTAATAACTGTCTTAAATTAATCATTAATTAGTCGTTAATTATTTGTGGAATGTATTTTCGATCGATACAATTTGTGGATATCGTTTTTCTTGGCTTAAAAGTGTATCTGATCGGTTTAATTTGGATTAGATGCTGTTTAGTAAATTTGCGCTTAACCTTTTACGATAGCAAATTCCTTACTGGTTTTACCAACAAGGTAAAATGTTTTGATAAATGTTTATTTGACAATTTGCAAAGATACGATTTGAAATATACAAATTTTCGAACAAACTGATATTCTCCTCAAGTAATATTCTACTTTTTTAATTTTAATTTTTTGTAAAGAATAATGTTTTATAATAATTATAATAATATTTATTTGTTTTTATACTGTAAAAGATTATAGACGATATAGACAACAGATAGGCTAGACATAGTAACCGCCGCTATTTTATTTATGGGAGCACTTTTTTACTAAAAAAATAACCAACGAAATTATTGCCGAAATTAGAGTAAAATCCACAATTATCTTCACCGTCTGCGAGCTTTATTTGCTTGCAGAATTTTGCTTGATATTTTTATTTACGCATGTTCATGAAATAATGAATTTGCAACACCAAATATCGATAAATTGATGTATGGAATGATTGAACAGTCAAATGTTCAAGACTAAAAGTAGGTAAATGTAATAAGTACAATGTGAATAATACATTTACAACTAATCTATTAAAAACTTAGTTTTGAAAGCTAACTTTCATAGGTAACATGTCACATTTTGGAACACGAAAGTTACCATGTAGGATAATAAATTATAAAAATGTAAGATCACAGAATCAAAATCAGCGTAGTTCTAATAACAAGTGTAAGATTAAGTCATCAAACATGACAACAAAGTACTGTAAAGTACTTGCAAGGATAAGAGCGGATTTCTTGGATAAGCGACATGAGTGCTGCAGCAAAATCAGGTATTTTAAACGATTTTGTAATCGTTTCATCAACATCCGAAGCGGACTAACCTTCGTGTAGAAAAGTGGAATGTCATCTCGCTGACGGGAAAGGAACAAGAATTAATTATAGAGATGGTTAGCTTCGGTCTTGAAATAGTCGGAGTGACTTCTCTTCACTATTTTGAAACTGTTACTAAACTTTTGGATCAAGGTTGAACTTTGAATTATTCGGGAGTTATTAACGGAAAGCGTCAACAGGCGGGTGTAGGGATACTTACAAGTCCCCGGTTGTTTGTGGTTGAGAGGTTTAACCCAGTAAACGAAAAGCTGGCGTCTCTAAGACTTTTAGTGAAACAGGAAAATGGGATAACTGTTGTGTGCGCGTATTCTCCCAACATTATCTCGGAATACGCATCCTTCGTGGAAGATCTTCAGGCCCGGCTTGATAGTAATCCTGTTGGAGATTCCGTCGTTTTATTGGGTGACTTCAATGTTCATGTTGGTAGCGACAGTAGCACATGGAAGGGAGTGTTCGGGAGGAACGGACTTTCTAATCTAAATGCGAGTGGTGTCGAATTATTGCACTTTTCTTCTCGTAACAATATGTGCATAACCAACCCCATGTTTAAACAAAAGCAGATATATAGATGAACATGGCATCATGATTCTCTCAGTCAAATATCAATGATCGATTTTGTAATCGTTTCATATGATCTGCGACGTTATGTTCTGGACACTCGTGTGAAGAGAGGAGCTGAGCTCATTACCTTGTAGTTAGTAAACTTCGATGGCCAGATCGGATGCTAGACAAGTCTGGTAAACCCAAACGTTGTATGAGGGCGTGCTGGGAGCGTCTAGTAGATGTTTCTGTCAAAGAACGTTTTTCTGGCTTCATCCGAGAGAACTTCTCTCGGTTGCCAGAAAAGGTTAAGAGCATTGATCAGGAATAGGTGATGTTTAGATCTTCGCTTGCCAAAGCAACTGTGAAACGTTGTGTCTCGAACTTCAGCTCGAGCAGTTACTAAACCGAAGATGGCGGTCTGGGAGAAGTTTGAAGCACTTAGAACGTGATTATAGGTCAGCTTCGAAGATGTTCTTGAGGACGATTTTGCTGCTGCACAAAATGTGCAGCAGGAAAATCAGGTATTTTAAAGCATCACATGACGTAAGTCATTCCCTTGATGATTTTCTTAAATAACCATTTCCTTGATCCTTATATTTTATTTCCCGCACTCATTGCAAACGATAGAGTAAATGCTGTTTTTAAAATCTGTATTGTGACAGGAAATATATCATATTAATATCTTGAAACATCTTAGCTTTATTCGGATTATTGAAAGCATATATCGACTCAATGTAATTATCCCCTTATTGCTCATTAATGTATTCATTGTAGAATGAATTGGTCAAAATATTTGTCTTGCGTACATTTGTGGGAACCCGGCAATTTGAATTAGAAATGGTCGAGCATCAGGTGTGTTTAACAATTCCACAAATCACTTCCCCTAAATTAATTTTAATCAAGCCCTATCTGAATTTACAATCACTACTCTGCAACTATCCCAAAAGGACCTCATCACATTTTCTGCTATTTGCATTATATTGCAATGATTAATTGAGTAAATATTCAGAGTGCAGAATAAACGTTTGTTCATTTTTCAAAATGAACAATAGTACTATGGTACTAGCAATAGTACTACTAGCAATGAACTATAAACATATTATCTATTCATCGGTTAACACTGGGTTATAAAATTTTTTAAGATTAAGTTCCATTTTTAAGTTTATAATACAATATATGTAGCATCAGTTAAGTGATCTGATTTGTTTTACCGACATTTCACTATTCAGCTATAGACTTTGTTGTAAAACCTTTGTCAGAAATACTGAAATTATGTATTGGTACTACATAAGTTTTGTACGTGCCGAGATCCACTAAAACTTTAGAAAGTAAATAATATTTGTTTGAAATGCTTTTAGCAATAATTTTAATTTCATAATTTGAAATTAAAATTATTTAATTTGAAATTAGTGACTCTGCGTACACTCTATAATCATACATATTGGGAAATGGCTTTGGGAATCCCACATTAATTTCACAATATTTTATTATCACCATAAATTCAATTGTGTGACTCCTTTGGAAGGTTTACTAAACACTAAATTAACTACAATTGAGAATGATTTTATTGATTTACTATTCTTATATATAAGAGTTTTTGATTATGTTTTTCATAGATTAGAATGTGTCTTAGTCGACGGATTTATCGTACGTAATACACATGCCGAGATTCACTAAAACTTTAGAAAGTAGATAATATTTGTTTGTTTGAAATGGCTTACAATTTTTTAATTTCATAATTTAAAGTTTAATTTTAATTTAACTTTGAGTAGAGGTCACTTTAGCTGATGACCTTTATTCTTTATTCTAAAGCATGTATATTATTTATTAATAATTTCAAAAAGTACTAAATTATAAAAAAAATTTCTAAATAAGATAGTTCCATCTTTAAATGTATTGTGCACTTTCGATTGCTTTCCAATAGTCACTAATTCTGAAGGAAGGTGAATCATTTATCATATAAATCGTGATCAGTCATAGAACATTGGAAGAAGTCATAGCGGCTGCAATCGAATGTGTAACTTTGCGCTTATATTTACTCATCATTTGAACTCGATGTCAGGTTCTCAATGTTCTGACACGCGTAGAGTGAGTTAATTAATCTATACGCATCTGACCAAACCTTCCATATAAATAGTGTGTGTGATCAGATTCCTTAAATCGTTGAGTTATCCTTGTCGGATATAGTTTGCAGTATATTCAATTTTACAGTATTTGTAGAACAAATGGTTTATTGCTTAATCATTTAAATTAAGATAAAATCTTTTAGTCTTAGATTAATAAATTTATATTTAGATGCATCATCCGGTAAACGACTAACCGACGAGATTTTGGAGCGATCAGTCGACTATGTTTTAACAAGCGCAGATCTTGATGGCGATAGGTACTTGACCTTTCCGGAATTTAAACAATTTGTGAATGCTAATGCGAATTAACCAAATTTTGAAAATCAAAGATTAGTTTGTTTAACTTGAAAAGCATTCGAAAATTAAGAAACTGGCGCTGTTGTATTTTTAATATTAATGAAATAACATAATATTAGCATGCATTTATTAATTGGTAATGTTAAATTATATTTTGAAATTTTTATTTTGTATACGTTCAAAAATTAAAAGTAATTCGGTAATCTGAGACTCGGTTCATAAAATCAGATAAGATAACTGAATCTACTTTATTAAATAATTAATAATTAAATAAATAATTATTTATTTTTTTAAATAAATTAAACATAATGATAAATAAAATAATAATAACAAATAAATAATTATCAAAAATTATTATAAATAATTATGTTTATTATAATTATTGATAAATTGAATTGTTAAAATTATTTGATTTTTAATTAAATCAGATCAGATATCTGATTCTACGTATTTTTAAAATATTTTACATAAATTTATTAATAAGTTCATTTATTTAATAAATTCTACATAAATAATTAACAATTATATAAGAATTTTTAGAATTTATATTTATATCAAGTTAAAATTGAAATTTAAAATAAAAGTCAATTTTTATGAATTGACTAATAAATATTATACGATGGATTTATCAGAAAAAAGATTATATGTCATTAAGAAGAACTACTATTTTATCAGATTAAATAGCACTGAATTTGATTTTCTCTCTCTTTTTATTTATTTGTGGAACTGAGAGTGGCCTTACCCATATTTGCAACAAAATAAATTCAATTCTAAGACTAATTATGGCAAATATAAATATAGCAAATATAAAAATAATATTTTAAATAATATTTAAATATTTTAAATAGTTGATACTGATCCATTATTGATAAATAATTATTGGAGCTGGATCAAAGGAAAGACAAAATTATAACGATTTCAATAAAAACAATATATGGATAGATAATGTAAGCGAATACTTTCTGAAAATGTAATTTCCTGGAGATGTTAACAGAAGTTAGTGAAATATCAAAAATAATTTCTTCTTTCCTTTGATCAAGCTCCAATAATTATTTATACGAGTTTGTAATATCAATATGTTCGCCGTTTAGTAACTAAATGTTAACTTATTATTTGGAAACCAATTAAGGTAAAGTGCTAATCTTCTTATTGTAAAATGAATATATGAATAGAAAAGATAAAATATGTAAAAGATATAGATATGCGAAATAAACATATTTAATTATTTAAAGATGAAATCATTTTTTAATGAAATTTTTTACATTTGTAGTATAAAGAGGCAAGAATTAAAACTATTCAAAAACATCTACATTTGGATAACCATTTTATCCTACACACTGTAAACTTAAATTCGTTAAATGTTTTGTTGCTTTTCTAAGTACTGTTGCGTACTTAGAAAAATGTTTATCTGATCGGGTATAAAAATCCTAATAGTAGCTTTCTCGCTCGACCCATCCATTCGGTCTTTTTCGTATTATTAATTTCCTTAGTTCATCATAAGCAAGAATCAACAGCGCGAATGGAACTGCTGGCAGCCAGTATGTAAATCTAAATGACATTCAATTAATAAAAGGCAGCAGCAAAATTCCGTCTTAAATTTGAATTTACAATTCATCTTTTTCATTAAAACATTCTATTGATATTGTGTATAATATAATCAAAAATATTTTAGTTGATTGTACGCCAACCAATTTGTGTTGGATTGCGTATTCGGAATTTTTGGCATTAGAAAGTATACAACATATTTGATAAAACTTAATTTTCGAAATAGGTGAATGGTCTCGCATTTTAAAAGTGTAACAGTTCTCCACATCTGTTACCACAGCATTTGCTGCACATGCATAAACGTGAACGGTGATGAAATATTAGCTTGATACTGCATAATCTGTTGTTATACCAAAACTGATGTAATTTGAGCAGTCTTTAAATAGCAGATATCGAATTCGCCCCATGAACTGCTTCCTTGTATTCTGAATACGTTGTGAATTAAAAGGCAAGATTTATCTGGGATATACCATGTTTAACTTGTTTAACCTTGTTTAACTCGTCCATCCGCAGTCGTATCTTCCCTCCACACTAGAAATCCGCAATCGTTCGTCCCCTCCTTAAGAAACAATCGCTCGACCCCTCCCTTCCTTCTAGCTATCACCCCATTTCACTACTCCCTACTCTTTCTAAGCTCTTAGAACGCCTCATCTTAATACAGATCAACGCTTATCTCTCCTCATCCAATCTGTACCCTCCTACTCGATCCGCTTTTCGCTATTGACCTTTGCAAGCAACGATATAAGCGCATCACTGGTTGATTTCAACGTTCCGGTAAATCTATTAATGAAGGATTTTCTTTAATCAGTAATGTCAGATAATTTGAATGTGGTTTGCACCATATATTTTAATAATATATGTAAACATATGGTTTACAACTTGTGGTTTTTCTTTGCTATCCAAAGCAAATGGTTTTTCAATGCTATTCAAATTCTTTGAAGAATTTGGAAACAAATTCTTCCTGGTGTGTTGTTTAAATTGTTAAGCATTGCGTTTTATAAAATCATGAAATCTTATAATTCTTTAGATTTTTTCAAATAAGACTTAGCTTTTTCGACTAAAAGACTCGCTATTCTGGCCAACGACAACTGTATTTCCCTGACGATATCAAGGTTGAGGGAATTATCAATCATTGATTGACAATCCTTTTCAATCATTATGACAATCATAATTGTCATGTTGTAATCCAAAATGACCATTGACGAATAAGAGAACCGAAATGGTTAAATGGATAAATAGACACGATTTTTAAAGATTATTACAAGATTTTATTTGTGATAGAACTTAAAGGGACGTCATTCTAGCGAATAAATAAATATCGAATTTCCCTGCAATGCACTAAAGAAAATAAACTGAAGTTCGCAAAACACGAATTATTAATTGTGCATTTCAAGGAAGAACATCATCGAGAAACCCATAAAATAAACGACTATATTTTTATCGTAAATATTTTTAAAACGATTATTATAATTTATTACGTAAAAGGGAAACTTTTATATTCTAAACTTAAAAATATCAATCACCTAAAGTATGCTTGTTGGGTGACTTTATATATTTTTATCTTTTAAAATCAAAATATTAAACTTAATAATTCGCTTTAATTTTAATCAATTAAAAATGATAATAAAAATTCAATTCATTTTATGACAAAATGATAATAAGGTCTTTCGGTGGAGAATATTATTTTGCATTATTTGTAGTAGAAACCACTTTACTGTATTTTTATATATATTCTAGGCAAATTTTGAATTAAAATTTCATCCTTTTTTAATATAAAAATGTTAAAAATTCTAAATACGAATAAGGCTATAAAGATGTATAAAGTAGAATTTATTTAAAGTGGCCTTTGTGGTGAATAGAACCATCTACATGCCCACTATAAAAATTAAAAGACAAGTTTACGTCCGATGAATGTTTGAACTTGTATGTAGAGTTATTGAATTGATTGCGGCTGAAAGTGTTATTTTAGTTCGTTTGCAAGAAGTATGGCGATCAAGGAAGTTTTGAAGTGTTTAAGCGACGTCAATGATTTTATGTCTCGAGGAAGTTTGTTCCAAAAGCGTGGTGCAGCGATGGTGAACGCACGATATCCGTGATTACCGTTGTGACGGGGGACGAAAAGCGAGTAGGAGCGATGACTTCTTAGGGAGAGACCAGTCGTCATATAGGATGCGCTATCAGGAAGATATAGATAAGGAGGGTTGTGCCGGAATTTGATTTGCCATGCAAGTGTGAGAATTTGAGAGGTTATGCGGCTCGGAATGTCGAGTCAGTTAAGGATGCGGAGGGAGATGGAGATGTGGTCATACTTGCGAAGGCGGAAGATGACTCTAGCAGCCGTGTGCAGAATCCTTTGTAAATAGTGAAATTGGTATGCTGGACAGTTTACGAGAAGACCTAAGCAATATTCTAGACGAGGCATGAAAATGCTGGAGATTAAAATAGCTGTCGATTTCATGTCGAGGTTTCTACGGAAACTTCGGATGTCACGGAGGATGAGAGAGCATGCACTGATCTTGCTACAAATGAAAGGCAGAAACGACAGATTATTGTCAAAAGGGACACTGATGATTGTCATGATAGTAAATTCTGGTAGACGGAAATTGTGTATGCATACTGGAAAATCGAGGGTGTAATAGTGGCGCGGTGTTATCCACATCATGTTAGATTTCTCATTGTTTAAAAACATACGGATTGAAAAAAGATATACGTGAATAGCAGAGAGGCAAGACGATGCATCGGAAGCGAGGTTGGATGCAGATGTGAGTGTGCATGATGCATATATTACTATATCGTCAGCGTACTGAATAACTTCAAAGCCGAAAGGGACCATGATGGAAGATAAATCACCAAGAAGAAGGGTGAAAAGAAGCGGCCCTAGAACGGATCCTTGTGGTACACCGCAGCTGAGAGGAATGGCGCAGAAGAGTTGGAGTTGGAGACTACGTGATAAGAGCGATTTGAGAGGTAGGATTTGAACCAAGTAATGACATGAGACGAGAAGCAGTAACGTTGTCTGAGACATGAGATAAGTATAGTGTGATCAACTACATCAAAGGCGGAGGATAACTCAAGTGAAATTACAAGGCTTACTAGATGTTTGTCAAGAGCAAAAAGTAGACCATTGGAGAGTTTTGTGCATGCAGTCATAGTAGAATGTTGTGGTCGATATGCTGATTGAAAAGGTGGAAACATAAAATTTGATGATATGTAGTTGCTTACCTGTCTGAGGATGAGACGCTCGAAAAGTTTTGAGATGGTCGGAAGGTTTGATATTGGTCTATAGGAGGAGGCGGAACTTGGATCAAGATGATGCTTCTTTAACAATGGGCGAACTATGGCATGTTTGAACGACGAAGGGTAGTGTGATAAATGGATAGACATGTTGAAGACACTTGTGAGATAAGGGCTGATGGTGTCACTTAGTAACTTTAGAATGTATGTTGGAACAGGATCGAGAGGAGAGGTTGAATTGGGTAATCGTGCTAGGGCATCAGATACGCTTTCGATAGATAAAAGTGAAAAGTGAAACAGTTCAGTATGATATGGGGCAAGGTAGGAGAAACTAGAAGATAATGGTACGTGGATTGAGGTCAAAGTTCGAGCTATTTTGCGTTGCAAATGAGATGCGAATTCGTTGGAAGAGATAGAGATAGACGTGACGGATTTGTTTCTACCCAAAAGGTTATTAATGGATTTCCACGCGTGTTGATGATTGTCACGCAAAGATGTTTTGCTTTGCCAGTATGAGGAGCATTTTGAGTTCAAAAGATATCGGTATTTGCGTCGAAATTCGAGGTATTCTGAGTAAGATGAGTTTAATAGCTCGGTGATATTACGACGACGGAATCTTGAGTGCATTCAGTGAAGGTGTCGTAAGGAGCGCTTTGCTCTTCGGCAATCGCTATCGAACCGGGGCGCTCCTGACTGGCGGCGAGGCGATATGATCTTATATCCTATATCTAACGTATAGTATCGATCCTAATTCGATATTATTTGATCTAATACGCTTAATACTCTTTAAGTAATTACTATACAATTTTAATTACACTGTAGAGTAGATTCCAGAAATCAGTCGGGTCGATGAAAACGTGCATTTAATCCAGTTGCATTGCTAATTATTTGTCTCTGATAATTCCGATTATTTCGCACATTAAAACCGGACATTTCTAATAATTTTTATTAGTAGTATGACTGTCTATTGAAACCGCGTTTATTTTTAGGCTGTCCACTTTTATTCGTGTCGATTCACGTTAAAGAAGATAAATTGTGTTTATGTAACCATTTCGGTTTGATATATGTCAGTGCCGAGATCAATAATCGAGTTAAATCGTAGTCAGCTTACCTAAGTGGGTACATATTTAATCCTTTGTCGAGGCCAGGCGTATACGATAGACATACAGCGATTAGTGTTTCGAAAAATAATCCAAAGTTCATCATCATGTTCCTTAAAAATTCCTAGAGAATAAAAAAATTCAAATGTATATCTACGTCATTCCTTGATGAATAATTGAATTCCGTCTTGTTTTACATATTATTAAATCAGTCCATTGGGCGATTACGACAGAAACAAAAAACGCTGTATGACAAGTGTACTCCAAAGACTTTCTTTGTTGATACGTCTAAATCAGAAATCAAACGTAGAAAAGTTCTGCAAAACATTTACGCAATTAATAATAACGAATTCGAAAGGATTTGGGAACCAAAGTGGCCTTAAAATTAAATTAATTGTTTATATTATTTTTTAAATTTTTATTTGTCCGTCACTATAAGAAGACGACAAAGACCTACTTTGACGATAATTTTCTTTTTTCTGTCCTTTCTTTTTCGGATCTTTAATTAGCCTTTTTGTTATCCATATTTAACCTTTGAAGTTTCTGCATTTAAGAAAATCGTTTATAATTAAAATTTTAAATTTTTTATAATTTATATAAAATGTTTGAAGCTTAAAAAATAAAATATTTTTAAGAGTTAATTTTTTAAGGATTAAACATTTAAGAAATTGCTGATAAATAGCAAATGAACCGAAAGCAAAACAACTGACAAAATAAATCGAATTTTATGATTTTATTTACAATAAAAGACAAGCAGAGAAGCTATTTTTATATAAAAACAAACAGAGAAGCTAAGGAGCAAAATAGCTTTGAGAATTTTGAAAGTATTTAAAAATTAAATATTAAACAAACAAATTTAAATCAAAAGTCAACATCAGAAAGGTACATGTCATTATTGAAAGACTTTATTAGCTGATCCAATACATGTTTTAGCCATTGTTTTGCAATGACTCAATTATAAATTACAGAAATTATTTGCAAATTACTTAAATTAGTAAATGTTCTCTAATTCGAAAGAACATTTACTCATAAAGTGGAAACTGTATGTTTAAATTATTTCCATTAAATTAATGATCTTCTTTGAGTGAAAGTTTAAATCAAAAACTTGCGAAAACGATATGTTAATGCATTATTATGTGGTCAGGCGAGATTAAATATTACAGATCCTTAATAGAGTAAATTACTTAATAAATCGAAAGCTTGTAAAATTACAAAAAAAAAATAATTAATAAATAATCTAATTTTAATTTATAAATGATAATAATTTGAATTTATAAATAATTATAAATTAGTATTGTCTTTAGATAAAATTATAACTTTTGAATGTTATATACCCATTCTTGACCGTATGAATCTTGTAAGTCGTTAACTGCGCGTGAATCCCACTGTTCTCGAATACCAATGAGATCAGTAGGGAGAAACCCGTTCTCAGCCATTATCACCATATAGGTAAAAAATCCAGCAGATGCTTGAATGAAACCGATCTGTCCGTACGACATTGATATAAGCCTACAATAAAATAAATTTGTAAAGATAATAAAAGGTAAGATTGTACCGCTCGTTTACAAGCTTATCGTGTTTCGGATCACGTGGGCTTCGTTTCATTATATCCGATTCTGCTTTCTCATACGCGAGACTGATAGCAGGAATCATGTCAGTGCCGAGATCAATACAAAGTATCGTTATCGTGCCAAGGGCGAGGGGAATACCCGATAACATGAACACCAAAAACGGTGCAATTTCTGGTATATTAGAAGTTAATGTATATGCAATCGATTTTTTGAGATTGTCAAAAATAATACGGCCTAAAATAGATTTTGATATGACTCATACTTTTATCAGAAATAATCGAGAATGGTTGCTTTTTAAAATTTTACTGTTTGATACAATTTGTAAATTTTACTGGAATACTTAATTGAATCCCATTTTTAATGAAACCAGCAGAAAAGATAAATTATTAAACTCCAATGAAAAAATGCACTCTATTAAAAAAGCACTAAATTTATTTCAATTTTTTTAAAAAGGCATTTTATTTAAATATTGTTTTAATAAAATAAAATATCAATTCGAATTATTCCTGCAATCATGACAGTGGTTTTGATGAAAATTCTTAGCCATCGTATCGTCTTATTTGCCACACGTATACACATTAAAGCTGTCTTCGCCAATGCAATGTGGATTTGCATTTTAAGGGAGTGCTTTGCAGCTAAGTTTTGGTATAAACTATAAAACATAGTGGGTTGTTGTTTTCGGAGGAGTTTTTATTGTCGGGTGCCGTGTGATCAGGCAGTTGTACGGAGACAGCGAAAGAGCAATCAACATCCGAAGCGGAATAGCTTTCATGTAGAAACGTGGAATGTCATCTCGCTGACGGGAAAGGAACCATAATTAATTATAGAGATGGTTAGCTTCGGTCTTGAAATAGTCGGAGTGACTTCTCTTCACTATTCTGAAACTGTTACTAAACTTTTGGATCAAGGTTGAACTTTGAATTATTCGGGAGTTATTAACGGAAAGCGTCAACAGGCGGGTGTAGGGATACTTACAAGTCCCCGGTTGTTTGTGGTTGAGAGGTTTAACCCAGTAAACGAAAAGCTGGCGTCTCTAAGACTTTTAGTGAAACAGGAAAATGGGATAACTGTTGTGTGCGCGTATTCTCCCAACATTATCTCGGAATACGCATCCTTCGTGGAAGATCTTCAGGCCCGGCTTGATAGTAATCCTGTTGGAGATTCCGTCGTTTTATTGGGTGACTTCAATGTTCATGTTGGTAGCGACAGTAGCACATGGAAGGGAGTGTTCGGGAGGAACGGACTTTCTGATTGAATGCAAGTGGTGTTTAATTATTGCACTTTTGTTCGTGTAACAATTTATGCATAACCAACACCATGTTTGAACATAATGAGATCATAGATGCATATGGTATCAGGATTCTCTCAGTCCAATATCAATGATCGATTTTGTAATCGTTTCATCTGATCTGCGACGTTATGTTCTGGACACTCGTGTGAAGAGAGGAGCTGAGCTGTTAACCGATCGTTACCTTGTAGTTAGTAACCTTCGATGACCAGATCAAATGCTAGGCAAGTCTGGTAAACCCAAACATTGTACGAGGGCGTGCTGGGATCGTCTAGTAGATGTTTCTGTCAAAGAACGTTTTTCCGGCTACATCCGGTAGAACTTCTCTTGGTTGCCAGAAAAGGTGAAGAACATTGATCAGGAATACGTGATGTTCAAATCCTCGCTTGCCAAAGCAACTGTGAAACGTTGTGTCTCGAACTTCAGCTCGAGCAGTTACTGAACCGAAGAAGGCGGTCTGGGAGAAGTTTTGAAGCACTTAGAACTTGATTATAGGTCAGCTTCGAAGATGTTCTTAAGGACGATCAGAAACCTTCGTGTTGGAAAGCAGAAAACTCCTCGAACTGTCTATGACAAGAGAGGATCTATGCTGACTGACATTGAAGAAATTCTTAGTTGTTGAAAAGAGCATTTTAGTAGTCTCCTTAATCCTGTGGATATGCCTTCTCTCGTAGAAGTAGAGCCTTTAGAACCAACGGAAGAGCTCATCTCTTTGGAAGATGTTATTGCTGTTGTTCAAAAACTTCGTAATGGCAAGTTTTCTGGAGTAGACGAGATTCGACCTGAAGCTTGAAAGACTCTCGACGTTGTTGGCATGAATTGGCTAACACGGATCTTCAATGCTGCATTGAAGTCGGGCAAGGTTCTTAGTGAGTTGCGAACTGGGGTAGTGGTACCGATATTTAAGAAAGGTAACCGAAGAGTATGCTCCAATTATCGGGGCATCACTCTTCTTAGCCAGACTGGTAAGCTATTTGCTAGGATTCTTGAGTTAAGGATCCGCCTTTAGTTGAGGGACAGTTTTAAGAGGAAAATGCGGCTTTCGTCCAGGTTGTGGAACTACGGATCAGCTCTTTACTCTCTCAACTATCCGTGAACAGTCTTGGGAGTTCGCTTAACCAGTCTACCTGTATTTTGTAGATTTGGAGAAGGCATTCGACTGAGTTCCGCGAGAGAGGTTGTGGAAGGTAATAAAGGAGTATGGAGTACCACACTATCTTCGGATAGCTGTGGCTTCTCTGTATGATCTAAGTATGAGTTATGTTCGTGTTCTAGGTAGGAAGTCTGAATCATTATCAGTAGACGTTGGGCTTCGTCAGGGTTGTCGTTTGGCTCCACTTTTGTTCCTTGTTTACATGGACAAAATTTTGACAAAAATTTTTTCTGACGGATGTCGGTATTCAGTTCGCTTCCGTCAGGATAACATCTCTGCTTTTTGAAGATGACGTTGTCTTGTTGGCTTTATGTCATGATGACTTACAATGCCTACTAGATCGATTCAAGATGGAATGCCAAGTGGCAGGGATGTTGGTTATTGCCTCCAAGACTGCCTCTATGTGTTCGTCTCGGATTCAGGTGTCAATGCCAATCCGGATTGGGGAAAAAGATCTTCCTGATGTTGAGGATTTCAAGTATCTTTGGGTATTGTTCTCGATGTCTGGCAGGAACATCAATGAGATAGAGAAGCGGATTTGTGCAGCTAATGCAACCATGCTTTCTTTGTACAGGTATGTCGTGGTGAAGCGAGAGTCGAGTCTTCGGGCGAAGCTTTCGGTGTTCCACGCATATTCGTTCCTATCTTAACCTATGGTCATGAGCTTTGGGTTATGACCGAAAGGATAATATATCGGATACAGGCGATCGAAATGAACTCGTTCGAAATGAAGTCGGAGTAAAATCGCTGCTTATCCACCTCGAAGAAAGTCAGCTGAGGTGAATTTGACACGTTCTACAAATGTCTAGGGATCGCCTTCCTCCGAGGATTTTCCAGGCCGTACTCTCTGGAAAGAGACCTCGAGGTAGACCTCGATGACGGTGGAGAGACCAAATCTCGAAACTGGCCGAAGACCGCTTTGGGCTATATTAAAGAGAACTCTGGTTTGTGGCCCAAGATCGCGATGTCTGGAGTAGTTTGGTTGTGCACTGTATCTACGACCCGACACCCGGACCAGTGGTTGACAGGAAAAATCTTGTATATTTCTTTTTTTTCTTGTCAATAAATTGTTGTTGGTTGTGTGTGTTCATACTCTATCGTTGGCTACGATGAGGATGTGAGAACATAATGATCGTTCAAATCTTTATATTCGTTCTCGGTACTTCGATAATTTTCTAGACTCGTGGAAACTCAATGAATTTGTAGTTCGATCTGGAAAATAAGATGAATTAAGATTATTAAAAATATTTTCATTTAAGAACATACTGTCCAAGTTCAAAATGTAGAACTTGGATACTTGCATTGTCCAAGTTCCAAAAAGCAGATCTCATTATATATTCATCCTAACATTATTATCTCGAGTTGTTGCGTGATTAAATTCAACATCATTGAGAACTGTTGTAAGCAAGTCTCGATAAATAATGAACCACATACTGATTTTATTAGTTTGGCGATTAAGTCCCTCACTATAGTGCCAAATGATTGTTGGCAAGCTGTCAATTTGCATGATAGTCTCTGCAAGTGTGTTTTGAAATTTGCATATACGTGTTTGTCAGATGGTTTTATTGAAAACCAGGTTGATGTTATTGTCATTAAAGTTTTTCCAAAAACACTTACTATTTAACATAAACTGATTTAAGAGTTTGTTCCTGCAGTGTCAAATTTTTAAAAATTAAAAGTTTGTTTCTGTTGTATAATTGAAGAGCTTATCTGCGCTTGTAACTCTTTTAAAATCCAGCCATTATATCCTTTTAGTAGTTGACATCACATCCTTATTGATCTTTCGAATTAGAGATAAGCTTCGGGGTTCCTCACGCTAGAGCATAACCGAGAAGGAATAGCAATTTCATTACCTCAGATTTAAAATTACTAAACGAATTCATACCTATTGTTACCACCAATTGGTTGCTATTAATGAAGTTATGTTGATATGTAATGGTTTTATGTATTTCAGATCAAATATATCGGGTTTCCCAGATTTGGTAGTTATTGAATCAAATATTTATAATTGAATCAATTAATTATTGTGGCTCCAATTCTGGTCTGCTTTAAAAAAATACAATGTATATGATTAATCAATTAGTATATTGTTGATTGGATATTTTGATAACATCTCAATTCAGATATTTTATAAAAAAATATAAATGTGCATTTACCTTCTTCTACACCTGTAACAATTGAAGAAAAATTATCATCAAGAAGAATCATATCTGCAGCTTGTTTACTCACATCACTTCCCGATATTCCCATTGCGACACCTAAATATTAAAGTATCGAATATGCACTGGACAATAATTATAAGATAGTACCTATGTCGGCTTTTTTCAATGCAGGCGAATCGTTCACTCCATCTCCAGTAACGGCCACTATCGCTCCCAAACGCTGACATCCTACAAAATTACAAGTTTGTGTTACTTTAATCGTCGTAGTGTGAAGTTATTGTTTTGGTTTATGATATTCCTTTAATTCCAAAGAGGGGATCACTTCTATGATTTCAAATGTTTTATTAAAAAATGGTTTTCATAAAAAGGGCAACATTTGACAAAAAAAGTACAAGTTAAATTGTTTACATTATATGAACGTTAGGAATTTGTGGAACATATTAATAAGTTATTAATAATAAATATTATTAATAACTATTTTTATTAACTAATATTATGTTTAATAAACTATTAATTTGAAATAAATTATTATATTTTATTAAGTAATAAATTTATAATATTAATAAATTATATTATTAATAAATTCATTGTTAAATGTACAAACTTAAAATTTAAGATTGGACTTTTTCAATAAAACAGAATATGAAAAGATGTACTTTTTCTTCCTACTAATTTAGAAAGATATGTAAATTCGTTACTTTAAATTATAAATATCCAGAAACGATCAGGTATAATTGAAAGTCAACATTGATATTTTGCTAGTAACTACTTGCATCTCTTCATAAATTAGAAACAAAAAAAATACAAATAAATAAAAATATTAAAAAATAGAGTCAGTAGAAATACGTTTTAAGAAGTATAGCCATCCTGATCTACATTTTAAATATTCAGGAACGACCAGGTGTAATTGAAAGTCAATTTTATTTTGATATTTCGCTAGTAACTACTAGCATATCTTCAAAAATTGTTAACTACTTGCATATCTTCAAAAATTTGAAACAACATAAAATTTGAACCAATAAATAATTAAAAGAGAATTTATTTATTTATAAATATTTATTTCTAAATAACTTAATTAATTAAATAATTTAAATAATTATTTATATTTAAAGTAGCTAATGCTGCTCCGCTTTTAATCTGAAATTTTGTTTAGAATCAAGAAATGTTTATTTTATATTTATGTTTATTTTATTATATTTTATTTATTTATATTTTATTTTATTATTTTATGTTTATTTTTATATTTCGATAGCGGCTGCTAACATCATGAGAAAAAATTGACCCACCAGCTGTACAATTAAAATTGTATGTTTAAGTAAACGTAGAGAATTTATATAAATTTTATCAATACATTTTATGTCTCTAAAATAAATAGTAAATATTGTATACTATTTATTGAAATATAAAAACATTGAGATTACATTTCTTTTTAAGATTAAAATATTTTTATTTTTAAATTTGTGCATAATACAAAACTTGTTGCCTCAGTTAAGTAATCTGATAACATGCAATTATTAACCTATGAACTTTGTAGTATTATTAATACGACAATTAGCAAAATCGCATATTTTAACAATTGATTGAAATTTGTTTTACAATAAATTGATGACATACAATTATCTAACTGATTGATAAAAAAGTAAATTTTTGTGTGCAATATTCGGTAGTTTATAAATGGGATATTTTTAATCGGTGACTAGCAGAGGTCAGATGCGACAGTGGTACTTTTCGCACTAGGATCTGTTTGCTGCCTAGATGATTATCAAGACAAAAAAGTAAATGATGACAACAAAATATTCAGTCTAGATTTGCTTAGTATTTGCTTCTATCATTTGTCTTTATAGATTGTGATCGCTTCATCTATTGATCAATCGCTACCGGAGTGTTCCCTTATAATATCATGTTCTATACTCGGTATTCAAATTCCATATTATATTCAAGATATTAAAAGCTATGAAGATAAAATACTTACTTGGCAACCATGTGAATTTCAGTTGGGATACTTACAATTGAGTAAGTAATCACACAAATACATTATTTATTTATAAGAGCTCAGTATTCTTAGTTACTGAATAATTCATTCGATTATATATTCGAATGAATATAAAAGCAAACTGATTTTAAATTTGTTTAATAAAACAAAATACTTTTAGTTTTAGCATTTGATTTAATATCTAAAATTCTTCTTAAACAAAACAATTTAAAACAAATCAAAACCTATTATTTATTTCCTATTATATAAATTGAATTGAAGATTTTAGAAATTTTACTTCACATGCATATGTAGATAATAAACTCCTTTTGTATAATGCAATATAATTTTATAAAACCTGCTGCTTCAATTATTTTAATAATTAAAAACTACTATAAAATTACAATTTAATTTTTATAAAAAATGTAATTTTAATTTAGCATAGATTTAAGCAACAATATAATTATTTTAGATATTTATTAAATTCACAAACAAAAGCTAATAACAATTTTGATTATTGATTTATCAGTAAGTTGATCCATTATAGCTCATTTACTTAAAACTATGTAAAAAGATAATTTTACCTTCGACAATAATAAGCTTTTGCTGTGGTGATGTGCGAGCAAATACTATTTCGGGATGGATACTTAATGCAGTATCCAAGTCTTCGTTGCTCATTAACTTCAGCGTATTACCATGTATGACGGCCGCATCAGCTAATGATGGATCAACTTGTTCTACTGGAATACCGAGACGAAAGGCAATATCCTCTCGTGTTTCACTTTCTGGTGATATAATCCCAACTGCGCGAGCAATAGCCTTTGCAGTAATTGGATGATCCCCCGTTACCATAATTACTCTTATTCCGGCTGATCTGCATTTGGCGACACTGTCAGGCACGGCGGCTCTTGGTGGATCCATCAATGATATTAAACCAAGAAAACGAAAACCTGTCTGCGGAAAGTTTATTTCTTCCGTATTGAAAACAAAATCATTGGGAAATTCATCTTTAGGAAGCTTGTAGTCACAAAAGCCTAGTACTCTTTCTCCAAGTCCACCTAATTCCAGATAAACCTGATTATATCTCTGAGTCCAATACTCGTTAAGTTCTATATCGGTTCCATCGATAAAGATAGTTGAGCACTTGTCGAGAATTCTCTCTGGAGCACCCTTCATAAGTAACAGGAATCTCTCATCATTCGGAGATTTATGAATAGATATTTGGTACTTGTTACTCGAACTGAATGGAATTTCACAAACTTTTGTGTGTTCTGATCTATACTGGGTAATCTGCCCCTTTACAAGCTCAGCGTACTTAAGTAATGCGGATTCGCTAGCATCACCGTTACACTCTCGTAGCAAGATCGGTTTAGTCATGTTTTCCGGATCGTTCTTAAATTCAGCTCGATTACATATTACAGCACAACGTAATATCGCAGAATAACCGGGGGATTTGTAATTTTCAATTGTAGCTAAAGTTAGACAAGTTTATTCAAATAAAATCGAGTTAATAGTAGGCCAAATAAAATAAAATCACAAGACCAATTTGTCATGTATCCATCACACTTTCATGGTATATAAAGATATACATTGTATATAAAAATTAACTATAAAAATTAAAAATATATCTTTCACATATAATAAATCAGGTTAGATCAAACTTTATATCTTAATGCCACAACGCCATTGATTTTATTGAAATAATAATGAAAATGAACTTCGATGACATGTGAAAATGTTGGTAATAGATGAAATTTGATATCTTGGGTAATTAGCTGCCTGCTCTTATCTTAAATAGTTACTACTTATTTTGCATACGCTGCAAAATTAAAAATAGTAATTATTAATTATGTTAATTATCAAGTAATTAGCAATTAATTAAATATTCATTTTTCTTAAAATTTTCTTAAATTTTCCAGAAATTAATCATTATTCATTTTTAATAAATTAATATTTAATGTTTCAATTACCACAGAGTATTCATGTTTTAATAACTGTGTGTTTGTGCAAAATGATCTCAAGTAAAAGCTAAAACACGAAATTATTACAGTCTTGCATAATAAATCAAAACGGTAAGTAAAGTCAAAAACTCAAGTTAAAAAAACTACCTTTTAAAATAGTATTTTCTTTTAACTTTTATAATTTTTAAAAGTATTATTTGATCCCTCTTGTGTTTATATTTTATGATTAAAATATAAGGGAGAAAATAAACTCAAACTTTATTTTTAAGAATAAAAATATTATTTTTATTTTTTTAGCTTTATGTGGATAATATAAATTTACTCATGAGCGTTGATCATCTCCATTTGGAAGAACATTTGCATTCTATGTTTCATTCTTTAGTTAATCTCTATCGAAGAATTTGTTAAATGAGTGATATGTCGAGATATAAATTGATTGAACATTTCAAAAATCAAGAGGGACACTTATTCCAGAATAATATACAAAGTTCCCTCAATAAAAACGATTTTGCTTTATAAAGTATGTGCCAGCAGGAAGTCACATAGATTTAAAATAACATTTGTGGTCTATTCAAAAATATATTTCATTTGAAAATGAAAAAAGCTACCCTCTTGATTTTCTGACGTATCTGCCTCCATCACTGCATTATCGTACCACAGATGAGCTACCGTCATTCGATTTTGAGTGAGTGTACCAGTTTTATCTGAACAAATTGTTGAAGTTGATCCCAATGTTTCCACTGCCTCTAAGTTCTTAACAAGACAATTTTTTCTTGCCATTCGCTTTGCGGTCAGAGTTAAGCAGACCTACAAAGATATCGCATACTTACTCGATCGTGCAAATTTTCATTAAATTTAATAAACAACAACATTAAAAAATTACTTGAAATAAAATTGTTATAGAAATTTTGAAAATTCAAAATATTTAATTTTTATAGATTAAATGTCTTTATAAATTTAAGAGATTTAATATCTTGTTATATATTTCTCTTGTTTTTTACTATCAGCAAAATCGACTAATCACGATTTAGAAACTTTGATCATGAAATAATTGTATAAATTTATAGAACATTTGACATTCTATAACATTAAAAATTCTATATTTTATTCAAATATACTTTATATAAAAATATTTTTTTATAACAATTATAATTTGTAATTAGAAAAATTATATTTTGTATTTACGAAATTAGAAATTCAGTTTAGAAGTTAAATATCCGACAAATCTAAAAACTAAATGAATCTATTAAATCTATGATTATATACTGATTTTAAGTTTATATGCATGTGCAGTCATTGTTACAAGTGAGATTTTGATAACTTCATTATGTAAGTTGCTTCAGTCCTATCTATAAGGGAACAGCAGTACGCTACATTTTAGTATTATTGGACCTCATCAGCTACCCATCAAATACCTACGTTTCACGTTTCGGTCCTTTTAATGTTGGCTGACCATCCCTCGACTCATCTGTTTTATTGGTATTTTAGATTGAATGAAAGACCTTCGTATAACATTTTGCAAATTTAATGGAAATCATTTCTGATTCCAAATTAAATCAGTGTTAATAGGGGAAGGTGCTACCTTTAATTTGAAAACCCTTCATTAATTTGCAATTACTTGCAATTTACAAATTAGCCTTATAAAGTTTATTTTTAATTTTAAGTTGACATACTATGGTCATCCATTAACAACATGAAGAACAATTGTTATACAATGGAAACAGTCAGATGGCAATGCATATTTATTAGATTGATAAGTGTAAATAGAATTTAAGAAGAAAACCTGAAATAATTCGAGTTATTTTATTTATTTTTCTGATAATACCTTCGATTGTGATCGAGCGAGGCCATTTTTAAGTTTTTTTTTAATGTAGCAAATGCACACTGACCGTGTAATTACAAGCCCACAAAAGCGAAACAGATTGAAAAGAAGAAAGTTACTCGTTTAGTAGCATTGATTGTAGTTGCTTTTTGAAAAAATGGGAGTTAGGATTAAGATCACAGATGATCAGGTAGGGAATTCCAAAGTAGAGGAGCAGCGATAGGTGAGATTAACGGCCGAAGTTGGTTGAGTTAAGAGATATGTGTAGCAGAAAAGAAGCACACGAACGTAGGTTAGTAGAAAGAGAGCGAGATTCACTTAGAGTTGGCAGATAGAGATAAGAAGGAGAATTACAATGGAGAAGGCGATAAGTTAGACAAAGCAGACGAAAACGAACGTAATGTTCAATATTTAGTCATTCAAGTTTTGATAAATAGGAAGATATATGATCGTATTTACAAAGTCTAAAGAGGATGCGCATAGTAGTGTTAATGAGGCACTGAAGAGGTTTAAGGGATGACTTTGAAGAGAAAACGAGAAGGCTAAGACAGAAATCAATACGTGGGAAAAGAAGGGAGGAGATAAGAGATTTACATGAACTAAAATCTAGAGAATTTCTGACGAGACGAATATCACGGAGAAGAATATTTGAAAATCTAGTTTTATCACGAATAAAGAGATCAAGATTAAGATTATTGTTAAAGTGAACATAAATAAATACTAGTTTATCTACAGCAAAAATAATTGTGTTGTGAAGATACAGAGGAGGAAATATAGAAACGGAGGAGGGTAAAATCCATAACACTTTATATTTGGTAGGATTGAGGGACATGCGCAAAGAAATTAGATGTTCTGATAGAGCACGGAAACAAATCGACGAGGATATGAAAAGTTGGCTTAGGAAATGAGGAGATGAGTGAGAATAAAAAATATATCATTAGCGTATTGCATTACTCTGAAGCAGAATTTATTAGTTATACAAGATAAATCTTTAAGAAGAACCGTAAAGAGAATAGGGCCAAGTACTGAGCCTTGAGGTACACCACAAGAGAGAGAAGATAAAGGAGAACATATTGAATTAGAATGGAGGGAGAATGATCGATCGGAGAGATACGAAGAGAATTAAGTCAAGGTGGACGAAGAGAAGACAGTGATAGCGAAGACGGGAAAGAAGGATTTTGTTATCGACAATGTCGAATGCAGATAAAAATCGAGCGATATTACTATACTACAAAGTCCTTTGTCAATAGCAAAGAGCAGACCAAAAAATACTTTATGACATGCTAGTTCGGTGGAATGATTGGACCGGAAAGCAGATTGAAAAGAAGGGTAGAGCTGCAATGAAGAGACATATCTATTGATCTTATCTAAGACAAGGTGCTCGAGAATTTTAGATAAGGTTGATAGAATTGATATTGGGCGATAAGATGAAGGAACAGAGAGGTATTGCCATTGAGGTCAAGACCTTAGAATTGGAAGGTAATTGTTTTGAATACCAACACAATTTATTAATAAATATTATCAAATCTTGGTAATACGATTAATGACCTAATATTGAAAACACGGAACAAAATGCTTCATCAGCAATTATATTAAACAACTTGTAGTCCCTCGCAAGTGCAGATGTCATATGATAACTCGCAAGTGTACAATGCATTCAATCAAATTCAATTTGATTGAATTTTGAAGATTGAGGTTACTAATTTAGTTATAAATTAGTAACTCCAAATCCTCTAAATACATTTTTTACATTGTGTACGATTTCAACAAATTTATGAATACCAAATTTTCTGAATACATGCCGAATACTTAGAAATTTTCCGATTTTCTCATAACCAAATGTTACAAAATCATGTTCTCATAAAGCTAGTGTTTGAAACCAAATGTTACAAAATCAGGTGTTTTATTGCATATCTTATTTAAACGGTTATTAAGATAACCGTTTAAAAAAGATAAATGATTTCAGCAAATTTATCTTAGAGAAATTTCAATTGTTTTTGTTAGATTTTAAATTATATCTTGAAATTAATATTTAAAGAGGTTTTCCATTTTTTAGACAAATCTGCGAACACAAGAAATTTAACTCTCAAACTGTAGTCGTTATTATTTGATAATCAATAAAATTTAAAAGTGATGTAACATTTTTAAGATTGTATTTACATTCTCATACATGATTGATGGCATAAATTATTTATTTCATCGATTCTGTCTAGCTAATTAAACTATGCCAGTTAAAAATGTCAGTTGCTACATCGATGTAATTCTTAATTACTTAAATTTAAGCTCAATTTACATACAGTGACCGTTGCCAAGAGGCCTTCAGGAACGTTTGCTACTATAATGCCGATTAGGAATACACATGATTCGATCCATCCATAATTCATTATAAAGCATATGATAAAGAATGAAACACCGAGAATAACAGCTACACTGGTGATTATCTTGATGAAGTGCTCTATCTCTCTTGCAATGGGGGTTGAATTAACACTTAATCCTAAATACAAAATTAAAAATTACTTTTTTCTTTAATATTCAGGTTTATAAAAAATCACTAATTTTTAAAAAATTAAACTAATAAAGGCTAATGCTTTTAAATAACAAAATACAATTTAAACTCCTTTCTAGATTAGCACAATCTATAATATTAGATTATAATATTATTTAATATTTTTTATTTTAATAAAAAATATTAAAATTATATCAAAATTATTATATTAATTATATTTCGCTATTTTGTAAATAACGAAGCATTATAATTTAATGTACAATTTTTGTAATTTTTGTATATTTCGTTCATTAGACAGCATTTTTAACTCATTAATGAATTAATAAATAAATTAATAATAAATTAACTAATAAATTAATTTATTTTAATATAATTTATTTTAATTGATTTTAACTCATTGATCATCAGAATGCTAAAGGTGTTGAGTTATTGCACTTTTGTTCTAGTAGCAATTTAGCAACAACCAATTTTTTTAATATTTAATATAAAAAAGTCAAAATATTTAATCAAATAATGCCACAGTATAACAGTATATAGCGCTTTGAGCTACTTCAAGCAGGTCAGTTTGCTTTAGAGATAGAAATAATAAGACAACAATGTCGATTGGTTTTCAAATTTTATTGAAATGTATTTTCTTCATGATTTTATTTTCTCTCATAGTCAAAAATGCAAACCTGAAGCCAAATTCGCAATTCTACCCATTACTGTTCTATCACCAGTTCTTATGACAAGTCCCTGGCAAGTACCTATTGATTAAAACAATAGGACAAATAAGTTAAATTAAAATATAAACGCGTTAGCAAGGAATTACCTTCTACGGCACTCGTACTGAAAAAAGCAAGATTTTTAGTTTCCAATGTTTGGTCACTCGTACATTCTGGACTTCTAGATTGGGGTTCAGATTCCCCCGTCAAAGATGAATTATCGACCTTACATCAAAAAATATATTTTATATATTCAATTCAACTATTGTTTTTGAACACCACTAATTCATTGCCGCTCACCTTAAAGCCATGTGCCTGTATTACTCTGATATCAGCGGGAACACGGTCGCCGAATTTAACGTCGATAATATCGCCAACCACCAGATCTTCAGCGTTCAAATTAGTTTTAACACCATCACGAAGAGCAATTGCATACTGAACAGAAAATTATCTTAAATTACAATCGTTTTTATCTTTCATTTGTCAAACCTGTGGTATCAAATTTTTAAAGGATTCCATGATTTTGCTGCTCTTAGCTTCCTGGTAGTATGAGAAGCATCCCGTAAGCACAACTACTCCAAATAAAGCCAAACCAAGCCATAACTAAAGATCGAAAATATCTATTCAACAGTTTATTTCAATTTAAAACTGTATTCCAATAGTTTGAAAACAAAAATATGATCCTTTTTGAAAACATAACAAACATTACAAAACCCATTTCGTTTGATTACACCCATAGGTGCTTATAGGAAACTATAATATACTCATTTAATTTGTAGCAAATTACTAGTATTTATTTAAACATTTATCTACAACCCATAATTTTCCATAATTTTTAAGTAATTAAAAATTGTATTTAAGTATTTTTAAGTATTACGTAAATTTGTTGACTAAATTTAAAAAAAAATATTTAATTAATATTTTACAAAATATAGATCGACTTTAGAATATACTTAAAATAACACCGTTAGTACCGATAATAATACCGATAGGTCATAAATATTGCAGACCTTAGTTCGTAATTAATTAAATAATAAATAAATAAAAAGGTCGGTTTTTATCAAGGCGTTATCTTCTAGTTTTCGTCATTAGTTTGATAGGTAAGTGAAATACTTTGATGTTCATATTGATTAAAAACGGCTTGCACCCAATGTTAGTGACGGATTATTAAATAATTAAATAATAAATAATTTAAAAGGTCGGTTTTATCAAGGTATTATCTTATTATAATTATTCAGATAATCCGCTCAAATAACTGCTTTAAACGGCACGCCTCAAATAGCACGCTATATTTAACAAATAATAATTTATTATTTAATTATTAAATAATAAAATAATATAATAATTAATTAATTTTTTTAGAAGAAAAGCTTTATTCACAAAGTTTACAAAGGGAATTTAACCCAAATATCATTATGTTTGAATTACATGTTACGGGGCGTGTGCTTTAGCTAAGGCTCCTGTTGCTCGAGGCGGACGGCCTTTCCACTTGAAGAACGGTAACCCCGGATGCATATCGACGCCGCGCGGCATAGGGCAACACCGATTTCACGTGTAATGCGAGTCAAGCACTGTGCGTATGTCGTTTGGTCAGACCTCTGCGCCTGCAGAATGGCGATTCGGCGCAACACAGCACGAGAGCTTTCACTCAATCCGCCGTTTGTCGAAGCGATGAAGGGTACAAATGTGCCTCTTGCAATCTGTTGAACCCGTTCCTCATATTTAGACTTCTTTCTTGCTTCGTGGAAGTTGAACGCACTGGACGTGCTTGTACGGTAAGATTCGGCAAGGTTGTTGAAAATGCTGACGTCTATATACGTCCGCTCGAATCTACCGGGAAACAGTCCAGTACAGACGATATCCACTCGTGCGTCAAGATCTCTTGTCGTTGCACTATTATTGAAGATGTGATCCACGCTGGAACTATCGAGTACAGGTTCGATCCCTATACCATGACAAACAGTCGTTAGATTTCGGGCAAGGATATCACGAACGATATTGTGACGAAAAATCTGCAACCCTCCACGCCGACATGAAAGGAGATGCTTCAAGCATGCAGGAGTATTGCATATGCATCTCGTGGGCATGTCAGTCGGTTCCCAAGCATACCGCATAGCCATACTATCTCTGAATTCACGTGGAAGAATATGGAAGTTTTCACGAACCGGGGGCACTATGGAAAGCCATGACGATGCACCATAAACGGACGCGTATGCAAGGGCTTCCTGTGAGATTTCATTTAAGTTCGACTTCGCGTAATTAAAGCGGCCAATTGCGGCTGTCTTTCTTTCAGCAGTAATCCGCTCGCCGATCCTTTGCTGTTCGGTTCTGAAGACGACACCTTGGCAATCTGACGTGAATGACGAGCACATTCTCTCAGAAGAGATGAATTCCAGGTCCTTCACGAACAGAGGGTCAATGATACCGAGGCCTCCTTCTCTTATGGGACTGGTGAGTACCTTCACCCAATCTTCTGAAAGGTCCTGCTTTGTCATTTCCTTTAAGAATCTCCCGGTAATTGAATCCCGCAAAGGTGCAAGGTCGTCATCGGAGCAACTCGTTGTGCGTAAGAAGTGTGTCCACTTCCATTGCAATGACTTGGTCAATCCGATGTAAGAAATATGCGGGTCTACAGAGCATATCTCTGTGAGCCGGTCTGTCAGATAAACGTCATCTTCAATTCGCTCTCTGGTCGATTCTTTCATGAACGCACTTGATCCAATGAATGAGCCGAGAATCTTAACACCATCGTGCCTTATGTCGACACCTGCAAACTTTGATTGATCAACTGTCATCGTTTCGTGTAGAAGAAGAGCAGATTTGGCTGGTTTAACATGATAGCCATAATCAGGTCCGTGCTGTTGTAGGATATTAAGTACTTTCTCAAGCATCAATGTGGGGCCGAGGAAGTTCGCATCGTCTGCAAACCACCGTTGAACAACACCAGGACATTGATCCCTTATCATCCTTATAAGAGGCAGAGAAGCCATTGCGAAGATGGCCATTGCTAAGGGGTCGCCTTGAGTCACACCCTCCTTCGAGTGGAGCGAACCACCTTCCAAAATAAGACGAGCATCGACAGAATAGATGTTTTGGAAAGTTTGCGCCAATGACGGACATAAATGCGACATGTTATGAAGAGCTACTCGGCGGTTTAAGCTGTTAAAAGCGTTGGAGGCGTCGACACACAGTAAGCCAAATTCTGGATTGTTGTGGAAGTTATTGCGTAGAGAGTGTATACAAAAGTCCACACCACTCCGTTGTGAGGCACATAGTTGCTCTAATCCAGCGATGTCTTGCAAATCCGTTTTTATATGTTGCAAAATCGCTTTGCAGACAATCCGTCTACCGACTTCGGCTATTCCAATCGGTCGAATACCTCCATTCTTTTTCGGGATGGCCACAAGTCGGCAAGCTACGAAAGCATTAATAGTATTAGGCGAGACTTTTTCAGAAGCGATTTTGACTGCTAGAGCGGCAAGAGCTTCAGCAAGCTTTTTAGAATGAGTACCGAAAGCCGTGAGCATGCGTTTCCACATAAGCGCATCCACGCCGGATGGGCCTGCTGTGCCAAATGTGGAGTGGGACGCTTTTACGATGTCACTTGCGTCAATTGCAAGGAATGTAGACGGATGGTGAGGAACCGCACCCATCATGGGAGCATGCAGAAGTGCTTCCGGCTTTGCCTCTGCTGCTTCAGGATGTAACCTCTGTAGGAGATTCTTTACTGTAGAACCATCAATCAATGTGTCTGCACGAAGGGTTCCAGAAGTTTGAATGCCAGATAGGAGGGATGTTGCAGCGCTTAGACGGCCTTTCTTCACAAGATTGCAGTATCTGGTTTTCCATTCAGTATTTTTACCATCGTATTTATTCAAATCAGCTCGGGCCTGCAGGCATCTCGCTTCGTCAAAGAGGGCATTAAAATCGTTATTTCTCCAAAGATCCAGCCTACGTTCCATAGCTTTGCGTATGATCGCCGTTTTACGACTTTCGATTCTCTGAAGCACACAACGAGAGAGCACGGTTGCCGCCTCAAGCGCGGAGCAGGATTGAAAGTGCACTTCCTCCGAAGCTTGGTAGTAAAGATCAGCCATGATGTCCACAAATTCGTTCGTAGCATTACAGCAAGGTGGATCCAAGAGCGCTGGGGGCCAAGTGATAACGATTTCGTAGATATCGTGAAGCGTTAATTGGCGCGCGGTAGACTCAACCTGGTTATGGACAACATCGCTTTCCCGCGGTATGTCCAATGCAATTAATGGATGAACTCGTTCGACTGGTGCAGCAGCGGAATTTGATAGCATTTGAGCGATAGAGTTAGGACTTGTAGGTTGGTTAATTGACGATTGATTTCTACATTTCTTGGCTCGGCAGTTGACACATGCTTTTCCTGATTTTGCGCACTTACACCCTTTGCAAACAGCTGCGGGACCATTGCAAGAGCAGCATAGTCGTTGGATCGAAGGTTTGCCGCGAACCATGATCTGGAAAGTCGATCTGGAAAGTCGATTGTGTGTTTAAGCTCTTAAAATGTGTGTTCTATCAACACACATTTATAATATATTAATAATATTATTATTAATATTTTATTAATAATATTTATTAATATATATCCTTTATATATAAAGAAGAAGAAAATATCCTTTATTTGATTAAAATTCTATATTTCGATAGCTCCTGCTATCATCATCAGGATTACAAAAAAAATGTTTCACAATTTCCCCCCACTTGTTTCCAACATTTGTACACTAAAATTTTACACACATTTTAAAAATAACAAAAGAAAGAAAAAAGCACAGAATCGTAAAACAAAATAAAATTAAAATCATAAAATAAGTGACAAAAAATACGAATTTAATAATAAAAATTATTTAAAAGTAGAGTAATAAATTAACATTTAATCTAAACCAAAACAAATTAATAATACAATTAGAAAAAACAATTGAATTTAAAAAATTAAAATAATGTAATATTGGAATAATTTTTAACATTTTTAACAGAAAATTACCTATACTTCACAACATTTTTAAGCGTAAACCAGATTTTAACAAGGATGCCATTGTTTATAAAATACCTTGTAAAAAATGTGATCAGGTATATGTTGGTCAAACGGGTAATGGTTTGGTTAAGCGTATTAAACAACACAATTATAATGTACGTAAAGGGACCAATTCTAGTGTTGTTACCCAGCATTTTGTGAGTTTGAATCATTCCGTTGATTTTGAAAATGCATCTATTTTATCATTTGAAAGTAACTTGTTATCTCGCATTATTCAAAGAGGGTATTTTATTTAAAAAAGAACCTAATTTAATGCTTAATAACAAATCCGATCACAATCTTAAATTAAACTATAATTAATTATTCCAATATTACATTATTTTAATTTTTTAAATTCAATTGTTTTTTCTAATTGTATTATTATTTTGTTTTGGTTTAGATTAAATTATAATTTATTACTTTACTTTTACATTCTTTTTATTATTAAATTCGTATTTTTTTGTCACTTATTTTATGATTTTAATTTTATTTTGTTTTATGATTCTCTTTTTTTTCTTTCTTTTTGTTGTTTTTAAAATGTGTGTAAAATTTTTGTGTATAAATGTTGGAAACACGGGGGAAAATTGTGAAACATTTTTTTGTAATCCTGATGATGATAGCAGGAGCTATCGAAATATAGAATTTTAATCAAATAAAGGATATTTTCTTCTTCTTTCCTATAATAATATATATTTGAAATGGAAGAAGATTGTGGATTTAGTATTAATTAAATAATAAATAATTAAAAAGGTCGGTATTATCTTTTAATAACCAGGTATTTTCACACCAACAATACATTTTCAATTTGATAGGGAAAAGGAAAGTAGGGCGGTAAGTAAAAGACTTTGATGTTCATATTGATTAAAAAACGACTTGCACCCAATGGTAATGACGAATTCTTACTTAATTAAGATCGTATCAAGAATAAAACAACACATTCGCCTTTCATGGTGCAAACATATTAATCATTAACGGGTTTTTATGTATCGTATAAAAAATCCAAATCCAAATTGAAATTGAAAATAAAAATCAATTTTATTAATTGACTAATAAAAACAGATGATGTATCAGAATATGGATTGGACGTAATCAGTAGGAACTGTTATGTAATCATGTTTCGACCCCTATTGCATAGGGGCCGAAATACACACGCTAAAATTAAATCCCAAATATAATTTAACTCAATTGAAATGAAATTAATATAATTTGATCGGGCAAAAATAATCAATATATTCAAATTATATTTAAATATTATTTAAAATATTAAATTAGGAAATTTCAGATTATTTTATTAGGTAATTTAGTATAATGTAGCAAAATATAGGAATTAATTATTTATTATTAAATAAATTATTATTTAAATCATAATTATTATTAATTATTATTAAAACACATATATTTAAACTATAATTATTAAAAAATATTAATCTTATGATTAAACTTTATTAAAATTTTGTTTTAACGAAATACAAGAATTGTATCAATTTAATGAATCGTTTAGCTATGGAAATATATATAGAGAGAGCAATAAAATCGACTAAAAGGACAGTGAATTTTGAAGACAAGCAGCAAAATTAAATTTAAAAAATCCTACATTATCATTATTCACTTCATCTGTAGCCGCTGCGTTTATGAAGTGCGCCAAGAAACAAAGAAATGCACCAATCCATAGGAGTAGAGCAAATCCTCCAAACATTTTCTTACAAAATTTTAACCATTCCGGTACTGTTTTTGGAGGAGTAAGTGCGTTGGGACCATCTCGCTGGCGTCTTCGTAATACTTCATCATTTGATAAACCCTTAGCAACAAATGTTATACGAGTAAACTATTGAAATGATTATGTCTTAGAATATATATATATATATATATATATATATATAATATATATATTATTTCGAATCAAAATTACGCCGCTCCCTGATCTGTTTAATTCTAAAATTGGATATAAAAATATGTAACCGATTTTCTAAATGGTATAACATTGTATCGATGTTATAGATTTACTTTTCTCACAATAAAATCTTTAGTCTTTTTAGCTAAAATCAGATAAATTAATCTTTTATTGACTAATTATTTATAATTTAATCAGATAAATTACTCTCAGGTAATTTTTCGAGAATATTTAGCTGTAGCATTTGCGTTCGTCGTAGTAGTTGCACAAAATTGTTTCTAAGATTTGCTAGTTGCTTCTATGTTGTTAGCTGATAGCATCAATAAAACAATTGACAAAATTGGAAATGAAGAGAAGTGTCTGCTTTTTAAAATGCATGAGTAACTTGTAAATGCAAAAGTAGAATAAAGTTACAAGCGAATTTTAAGTAACTTGCGGAATAATAGTAAAAACTACGATTTTTTGATACTTTTACTCCCAATTAATAGAAGCAAAATAGGTTTATTTGAAAAATTGTATGGAGATGATAGCAGTGGGCAATATAAATGCTACATCAAATAGTTTAGGAACTTTGAATGCTGGTAAACAAAATTTATAAATAAAACAATTTATATTAAATTACAAATTTATAAATATTTTAAATGCTTAATAACAAATATGTATAATATAAGAATATATTTATAACGAAAATACGAGGAAACAGGAATATTTATTTGATTACAAATAAATAATTTGTTGTTAGGAACTATCAAATTGTTTTAATATAAAACAATTTATATTAAATTACAAATTTAATAATATATAATATATTAATGTAATTTATCATATAATATATTATATTATATTATATTTATAATATATTATATTATTCAATATCTAAGCTTAATAAAAAATTAAACTTTGAATTCTGTATTAAGCTCAAACAAATTTATTTTTATATTTATGTAGCTTATGTAGCATCAACTAAAACATATTTTTATAACAGACATAAAAATGACTTGTAGTGATGCTAGCAGAAACTACCTTAATATAAAAATAAAAAAATTTCTACTTGCAAATAACTGAACTTGTGGGTTCAGTTAAACTTATGGATCTCCCTGAGGAACACCAGTTAGCTGATGAAATGAATCTGAGAGTTTTACACCATCGAATATCTGAATACAATGTGACTTTAGTATTTCGCTTAGTACGTGACAAATAGGGCCCCGAAGACCAAGAAAATATTTTAGCTTTCGAAAAAGCAGACATCTGTTTACCAGATCAAATGCCTTCGTAAAATCAACGAAAATTGCATACAGAGGCACATGTAAGACTCTGTTATCCAAGACGACCGTTCTCAAAATTGTAATTATTGACAATAAAGGCAGCAATTAACTCATTATTGACAATAAAGGCAGAAAGCCTTGTTGCTCTATGAATAGAAAATTGTGAACATACCTTATTGTCAACAATTACAATTTTGAGAACGGCCGTCTTAGATAACAGAGTCTTACATGTGCCTCTGTATGCAATTTTCGTTGATTTTACGAAGGCATTTGATCTGGTAAACAGATGTCTGCTTTTTCGTAAGCTAAAATATTTTCTTGGTCTTCGAGCCCTATTTGTCACGTACTAAGCGAAATACTAAAGTCACATTGTATTCAGATATTCAATAGTGTAAAACTCTCAGATTCATTTCATCAGCTAACTGGTGTTCCTCAAGAAGACACACTGAACCCACTACTTTTCAGCTTATTTATAGCGGACCTATCAACTTGTATTAGATCCACGAAATCATCGTGTTTGTTATATTCCGAGTTATAATCTCGTAATTTATTCTTCCGGAATGGAAAATGTTCAGATGGCGCTTAGTAATCTTTATCAGTATCGTCAATCTAACGGCATTCTTCTAAACCTTGATAAAACAAAGATCGTGGTATTTCGAGCAGGAAGCCGATTATCAAGAAAAAACACCCTGACTTTTAATGGTGTTCCAGTTCCGACGGTATCTTAATTTTGTTATCCTGTATGAGGCTTACCAGTAGTTGGACTTTTTCTGGCCATATTGAATGTGTTTCGTGTAAAGTCGCTTCTCGAGCCAGTGCAGCACAGCTTTTATCTTCCGCCACATACGATGTTGTATCAAAATTCTTCCGGTTAATGTTGATGCCCATTGTGAGCTATAGTTTATCTGTGGTGTGGTCGGATCTCACAACGTCAAATTTTAAGCAATTAGATAAAATAAAATGGACATTTTAAAAACGGTATTTTGCTCTATCTACCAAAGTATCCTATTCAACGTTAGCGACTATATAAGATGAGCCAACATTGTCGTTTCAAATGAAGGAATCACTGGCTTCAATTGAAACTCATTCATTTGCGACTCACATGGATGCATGGCGCGCTAAATTATTAGCTATTGACACCTCGTATAGAATGTCTCCTGCGGTATTGTGCCCAAACCTTTGGCGACAAGGTTTAAAAGAAAAACGAACCTGTACAATAAGGATGTCGTTGGATGGCTATCATCCGGAATTTTGCCAGGATCGTCTTATGTGCCAAACACGCACTGGACTCTGCGTCTGTAAGTTTTGTCACGAACCCTGCGGTGAACTGTTGCACGCGCGATACTGTTCTTATCTGAAAGAACTGAATTTGCTGCAATTAAATGCAATTGTGAGATAACAGAAATTATTGATTCACTCTTTTTAGTTCTTGTAAAATTTGTAAATTGATTATATCTCAATCGCTCGTAGCTGCAACGGGATGGATTATATTAATAATTTATATTTATTAATTAACATAATTTATATTAATATAATTTTTATAATATAAATAATATATAATAAAAATAGTAAAAAAATAAATATTATAATTAATTATAATTAAATGTTAATATTTTTTATTATTATATTTATTAATACATATACATAGACAAATGGTTCCCGCAAATGGGCCCGTAAAATTTTTTAATTATTGTCAATTACAGGGGCGGTGGATAGCTGATCGCGCACCGCGGACACACCGAGAAATCATCTTAGCCATTATTATTCCCACTGAGCTTCGCATTTTATTGATTTCGTCATTGTAAGAGGTGTCATGGCTCATTGTCAAGTAGCTTGCGATCCTTATTAATAAAATTGATGAACCGGTCCCAGATCCGCCAAGAAACGATAATACTGCTGGAATGAATGACGCTCGTTCAATACTATTTATCCTCTCCATATATTTATTTCTTCCTTTGTTCGTGATATTCAAAACAGGATCCAAGACTCTTGCCAGAATTTGAAGGAGCGTGAGCGTTAAACACACAAACATCGATGAAACTACACTCCGTTCTATCCCCAAAGAGTCCTAAACAAGATATATCGAGTCTGGCTTCGCGATCTGTTGTTGTTTTGATTTTCAAAACATATGTTATCATGTAGTGGAGATAACTTTGGTTCAATTACAACGTTTTGGCAAACTTCGCTAAATTTGTGTGCAAGAATGTCACGAACCGCATCATGTCTCATCGATGGCAGGCCAACTAGAGGACATAAAAATGTGTGGGAAATCGAATTCGGTTCACCACATTGACAATATATCGGTGAATTAGATGGGAGAAAACCGTATCTGGTATCTAATGCATCTCGGAAGACAACGTTAATTATTCTGGAGTTAAAGTTGTTTGTTGGATACGTTGTAAGCCATGAGGATGCTTCAATTACTGACGCGTGCTGAATAGCGTTACTCAGAGAAGGATCAGCCTGGCTAAGAACCTCAACACGAATCACTATTTCAATTTCTTGCCTCCTTGCACGTACATCCTTAAGTACTGTATGTTGCTTATTGATGAAGTCGATAACACAGAGATTTTCAAAACAAGGATAACATATCTCACGTGAGGCATTATATTCATGATCGACGTCTCGTCTTGGATCCTTGACGCCAACGCCACCAGTTCTGGTACTAAGGTTGAAAACTCTCCACATAGCTTGGTATGTTTCAACGTCAATTCCAGTCAGATCATACAGCATCAACCTTATTGAATGTATAAGAAGCTCAAACCAATCTCCCGAGCAATGACACGATCTTCACAGATACAACCATTTGTGTTGGAGTGATCTTGTGAGAGCAACATATGCTATCTGCAGCTCGGATTGACCGATATGTTTGAGGGGAGTCACCAACTCAATCAACAGGCGCACAGCCGACTGAATATTACACTCGACGAATTCGTCTTTTCCTATGGGATATTCCAGTACAGTTATACAGTCAACTTCAACAGGAACCCGTAGGTCGTCAAACCTACGGGTTCAAACTACGTACCGTCAAACCTATTTATTTGTTAAAGCTTTAATTAGTAAACTTATTTGGTGTAATTGCTTATATATAATTTGTTGTTACACCTGCCCTGGGACACCCTTCGGTGTACTCATAAATAAATCACTATGTTTTCTTCACAAAGAGGCAGAAAATAACGGCAAATAGTTATAATAATATTAATAATAACTATAATTATAATATTTAATTAAATAATTAAATATTATATAATTATAATATTTATAATTAAATATTATATTTATTATTTATAATATATAATATAAATAATAAAAAAATATAATTATAAAT